>RJWM01021427.1:0-35367 GCA_004363535.1 Dasyprocta punctata
TGCATTCTGTTTGTGTCTTATATTGTTCATTCAAGGTTTCGATCATTTTCTTAAGTTCTTCTATGTTTTTATCTTGCTCTTCTTTAGATACACACATTTCTTTAATAATGATTCTCATTTCATTTTTTAGCTGAGAGAATATTTCTGATTTGAATTTCTCTATAGCTTCTTCAAGCTGTTTCTTTATTGCATTTTCTATGATTTCAGAAAGTCCATTTGTGTGACTCCCACTGTCTTCCATTTCAGGGTCTCTTGGGTTTGTTCTTTGTGGGCTGGGGGACTGAGACTGCCTCTTGGTCTTTTGTTTTGTCATTTTCTTCTGGAATCTATGTAGCTCTGTGTCCTGCGCGGCTGGCCAGTGTTCCCCAGAGGTTCACGCTGATTCTTGCAGCGTGCAGGATCGCGGGACCCGGTAGACTGGGTCCCGTGCGCAGCAAGGAAGGGCGGCCTCCCGGGGCGTGTGGGTGGAACCTCCTCCTTCACTGGGTGGGGGCCAAGGTCTCCTGGTCCCAGCGAGCTAGGCGGGGCAGCGCGAGTGACACGGACCGGACCCTGGTTCTGTCCGCAAGTTCAGCCCAACAGCTATGCCTGCGGGGCAAGCCCGGGCAGGTCCCAGGCCTACAGTGCCGGGAGCAACCCTGCTGGGCGGCGGGGTCTGTACCCGAGCTGTGGGATGGCAGAAGCTCGAGCCGCTCCACTGAAGAATGCAGCTGGAGTGCGCTCTGCACTCTGGTGGGGGGGGGACCAAGCTCTCCAGGTCCCTGCAGCTATGTTGCTCAGTTCCAGGTGAGCAGCTCTGGGGTCCTAGGCTGATTTGGGCTGGGCTGCGTACCTCTGTGTCCTGCGCGGCTGGCCGGCGTTCCCCAGAGGTTCGCGCTGATTCTTGTGGCGTGCAGGATTGCGGGACCCGGTTGGCTGGGTCCCGTGCGCAGCAAGGAAGCAGGTGGAAGATTCTTTAAAGCTCTTCCTATGCCAGTGCCAGGGAAGTTAATATTTTATCTAGTACTTAAAATTATTTTATTATTATTTCCAGAGTCTCTGTCAATTATAATCTCCTTGCTTTATTATCTATAGGGCTTGTTTCATTCTATCCTAACACCCTGATCAGGATATACTGACATAGCTTTTAAAACTATATTTAAAGTAGATTGAAGTATTGGGTTCACCTTAGACAGATAAGATGTGGGAGCTAGAAAGTAGGACATGGTAAGTGAGCAATGTGTGATAATTCAATAAATATATTAAAATAATACAATTCCATTTTGTTCTCTTATTCTATTCTCCACTCTCTGGCTAGCATGATGGTTTATTGGCTCACACTACTCCCCTTGAAAGTCTTACCCCTGGTTTTAGAATGTGCAGACCTTGAAGGATCTTGTTCAGGTTCCTCTTTGCTTCTGTGACCTTTGTGCTACTCACTTCACACTGAGCTTCTTTTACCCCTTTGAAGAGTCCTTATTTCTCTGGATCTTTCTAAATGCTGTGGCCTCTACAGGAAATAATGTTCCTGCCCTTCTGCCACTAGCATTGTCCAGTGAATGCCACCTTGTCCTTCAAATCTCAGCTTGCTGTGGGAAGCGCTCCTGATCATCCAGGATGAAGTAGATGCCCTTCCAAGAGTCTTTGTCCCACATCGGTCGGTGAGGCTGTTGCTCATTTATCAGCATGAGTCCTCACTAGCTTAGCTTTGGATGACAGCACAGTGTCTGTCTAATGCACCAGTTGCATCCCGGCATTTCCCAGGTCAGCAAAATTTTATTTCACACAAATAAGTGAACACATTTACTTTGCTAGGTCGGTACCTATGTGTCAATTATGAATGTGTGGGATATAGATTTCATATATGTCAGATATGTGCATATGTAATGATATTTCCAGTGAGTGACAGTGTAGGTACTGCTAATCCTCAACCTCAAAATGCGTCTTAGACTAAGTTACCTGGAAGATCACCTCATTAATATTCTGTCTTGGGAAAATTTTATTTATCTGTATCAAATATCTTCCTGGTTCCTTTCTGACTTTCTCCTTTAGAATTATTTTTAATACTGTTCTCTGCCACAAGTAGTTCCTCACTTTAATGCAGTAGTGCATTATTCTTTGGGCACAGGGCATTCATTTTGTACATTATCTCAAGCAAACCTTGCTTTCAAATGTGATTTGATTTAAAATAAACTATGAAATCAAAGTCTAGTTTTGCCAGTACTTTACTTTGACAAATTGTCTGTGGCCTGAAACCCATAAGAAGGTTTGAGCAATCGCTAATGTCCTCATAATCAGGTAACCACAATTACCTTGGTTTGTTCTAGATCAGTGTTCTCAGTAGATCTGTGAAGGAAGATTTTCCACCATCAGCATATACACAATAAAATAAAAGCAGCACAAAGTATCTTAAAATGGAAATAAGTATTTATTTGGTGGCAATGCTCAATGCTTTCCCTCTGTCTTCTGAGGCATCAGCATAGAAACCTGAGGAAGCCCAATGTATTAACTGCTTATCTTTCAGCCACTGGACGACAACATTAAGAAATGCTGGGACAAGTATCTGGTGTTCAGGACAAGCCTGCAGCTCTAGAACCTGGGCCCACATATCAGTGAGGTGTGATGCCCGAAATATTTCCACATTCTTTAACATACTCACGGTCCAACTTACGACTTCGTCGTCTACCTGCTAACAACAGCTACACCCTACCTGTTCTCAGTGTACTTGCTTATCTGGCTTCCTGCCTATCATTCTTCCACAGGCTCATGGTGTATCTCTGGTCTCCTAGTGTGATAAATTAGAAAAGACAGTAAGATTATTTGATATCTTTATTGGATGAAGGACCCTTTCTTAGAACAGTTCTTTGGGACTTGGGTTGTTTCCCTGGTTCTGGCTTTAGAGGGATCAGTTTGGGCTGCTACTGGAATACCTATGTTTCCTGCTGTCAAGGGAACAGTGAAATTTTAAAAATTTTAGTCAGTTTCACTGTTCTACCATTGAAAACAGGCAATGGTTGAACTAACCCTACTTCCCTTGAGAGATGCCACCCTCAGATATGTGTAAAACTTTATGATCTTCTAGACTAGTCCTCCACCTGTCATGTCCTCTTTTTTAAATAAATAATTTATAATCCTCCCTTATGATCCTGAAATAAAAGTGATGAGGAATATTATCTGCTTACACATACAATGCACAAATTTAAAGAAAAATAAGAGGAAAATAATGTATAATGGCTTAGTATGAATTTCATGGTACAAATGTTTAACAGTTAGTATTCTGGAAGACATAATAGGGTAGTCAGATGGTTGCACCTATGCAACAAACCAACTTACGACAATTACAAAGGCAGATGGCTGGAGATGTGTTTTTATTTGAAGACTCAAATAGCATAAGTGGTGCTGCTGTCAGAATGTGATTTTCAAAACAAGTGGTTAAGTCTAAACAAAATAAAGTACGGTCTTAAATGGAAAAGTGGGGATGTGCAGTGTTGCTGTATAAAATGAATGTTGCTTCTAGGCTTAAGTAATATAAAGAGGTTTTTAACTTATGAGACTATCCCAAGGGGTGTTGAAAAGTTATATGGGATGCAAGAGAGTTCTTTATTGTCTGGCACCGTCTTATGTTTTGCAGGACATCTGGCATTCCTGGAGCCAGTGCAGGGATCTAATCAAAGCCAGTGGTTTCTTTATCATAGAGACAAACAAAATATGCCCCCTTTCAATTTTTAAATGCCACCAAGGGATGGTAGAGCCCTTACTGTGGACTACTGCCAGAATTACCCACCTGCTAAGAAATGTGGGCAGGGAGAAAAAAGAAGTAGAGAAGGTGGGGGAGGGTGTCTATTCTATTGTACCTATTCTATTGTATTATTCAAGAAGGAATTTTATGTGTTTTTTAACACATAAGATAGGCAACCTAGAGAGGTAAAATAACTCACTGAAGGTTAGATAGCTAGGAAGCAATGAGATGAGAGGAACTTGAGTCTGTAGTGAGTATCATTCTTGGCACTCATGCTGCCCAGAAAAGGAAGAAATGGTCAATACGGGACAATAGCAGAGAGGCCCCTTCACGGAAATTTCAAGGGGGTTCCCAGCTGAGCCATGCCAAATGTATGAAAACCCAGGCCCAGCGGAGCATGTCAATCAGGCTATTCATAGGCTCCAGCTGAGGGAGGTCCTACCCACCGCTGAGGCGCAGAGTCTGAATCTTGGCCCAAGACCCAGCCTTGGAACAATGCAACTCTGTGAGATTTTCCTTTCTTTTTTTTTTTTTTTGTTTCCAAAAAATCCCTCCCCTTCATTGTTTCCCCTTTTATAATAGAAATAATAGATGTGTATTGTAAAAAGTTCTTACAATCTATAAATGTATAAAACAAGAAATGAAAATTCTGCAATCCCATCCCTCAAAAATATAATTGCTGCTTATATCATTTTTGACATTTTCCTTGAGTATAAAAATACTAATTTTAAATGAGACCATGTTAGAAATATAGTTTTTGACTTTCTGCTTTTATTTAACAATATATTATAATTTTTATCTTTGTCAGTATACAGAAAACTATCTCTCTCCCTTATTTTTAATCACTCTATTATGTAGAATCATATATCTGTTTTTGCATGAGGTTGATAAGGAAACAGACCACAGAAAAATATTTTTTAAAATAATTTTGCCATCATAAGCAATGCTATGATCACTGGGCACCTATCACTGGGCAGTGATACATGTACGTATGTGGTAAAAATTCCTAAAATTTGATTTGCCAAATTCCCCACTGAAAGACTACCATTCTGCATTTATACCAAGAGTACTTGAAAATGTCAACCCCTCACACCTCAGCAAACTAGTTATTAACTATTCTTTCTTTCCTGTTGATTTGGGGAAATAATTCATGATAATTATTTTAAAAATACAATACAGTACATGAAAAGATAATAATCTCTTGAAATCATACCCTTCAAAATTTTCCACTGAAATATTTGCCACAGCTCCATAGTGTGGATGATAATGCTTCTGCAAAAAACAGGTCCTCTGGGAGTTCACTTCCCAAAAGGATTTGAGCAAATCAAATTAATGGTATCATCCTGGATAGTAGTGGGCTCTAAATCTAATGGAATTTGGGAAAAGTAGACAAGACACAGAGGAGAGGGTGGTGTGAAGAAAGGCACACACTGTGTTGCAGCTATAAGCAGGCAACACCAGCGATGGCCTGGAGCCTTTAGAAGCCAGGACAGATGCACGAACCAGGTTCTTCTCTGAGCTGGAACCAGCACTTCTGATACTGTCACTGTCACAACTAAGCAACTGTGAAACCAAGTATATAAGAGATGTACTAGCATTTCCTTAAACCTGAATTAGATTCAATGGTCTAATGCCGTCAGTGGTGGGGAAAGACTAAATTATAGTCTTGTGCTTCAAAATTTCATGGTTTGGAAATTTAATCTTCAAACTCATATGCCAATATGGTTTGGAGCTGGGGCCTTCAGCAGACAACTGGAACTAGATGAAGTTATGATAGTGAGACCCACATGGCAGCATTAGGAAGAGAACAAGGGAGACAGTCCCAAGCTACACACTTGCTTGGTCTCACCATGTGGTTCCCTCTACCATGTTATGAAGCAATGTGCGGGCCCTCACTGGATGGTGGCATGCTCTTGGACTTCCCAGCCTCCAGAATTGTAAGCCAAATAAACTTACATTCTTTATACATTACGTAGCCTCAGGTATTTTGTTATAACAAAAGAAAATGAGAGAAGATGCCCTATTAGGAGATCATCACAAAACCTCTCTCCTACTTCAAGTCAAGTCATTCAATGTCCCCGAGGGTTCTTAAAAACACGGAAGTAGAGACCTCCCTTTCCTTTCTGTCCACAAGGGTACCATGCAGATGCATATTTCAGGTCCTTTGGATTCTGATTATTATACTATTTCCAGGTTATACTTGGAAATTTTTTAAAAGCTGCAAACCTGGGGCAGGGGTCCAGAGTCTCTAGGGTGCTGTTAGAGAGGAGTGTAAGTCTCTGCTGGCCTTATAACCTCTTGAGCTTAAGATTTCTTCTTTTCCTGTGTAAATCAGGCCTTCTTTCTGTTTTCACCTGTTTCTATCTCTCTTTCCACCATCTCCCACCTCTTTATGAAGTCATACATAACTACGCCTATGAATCTAGTTATACACAAATGACAAGAACAGTCAGAGAGATTTTCCATGCCAAGCCTGGAACAATAAGAAAGAAATCAAAAGGTTTAAGTTAGAATAAAATTTAAAGTTTTAAGAGAATCACACAAATTAATTGCTCTAATTATTTCTTTTCAATTTGATTGATGGTTAGTAAACTTTTTCTTTTTTGTTAATCTGACATACATAAAAACTATTTTATCTTTACTCATTGTCTTTTGAGGTATCTGTTGTCTTCTATATTGATTATAAAGTTTATTAATCTTTGTGTATCTAATAGGTATTGGATTAATTGCCATGTATTTTGTTTAATTATATTGGTTAATTTCACATTGTTAATATTCATCATTAAATCTATTTTCTGAATGACCTTTCGTTTTCTTTATCCATTTCCCAAGGAGTATTTGACTTTTTCTTACTGATGTGTCTTTTTATATCAAAACTATTAAATCCTTCAAATGTATCACAAGTATTTTCTCTTAGTCTATTATTTACTGGCCAAGTTTTCTATGGTTCCTTAACTTTCTAATTTCTGCAATCTGCTGTCAATATTTTGCTTTTTAGTATTTAGACTCCTTCCTGAGGCCTTTTCCATACAAATGAATATCTTCCTAATTTTATTTTAGTGCCACTGTACTTTATTCTTTGTAGTATAATGTATTTAAACTGGCTGGATACTTCGTGAGTATGCGCATTTACATTGTGTGAGAAAAGAACATAGGTTTTTCCCATACTATCTATCGAGTTCTCTCAACACAATTTATTAGTCAATGAATGCATTGGCTCTCTGCTGTTTTGAATTTCTGCCTGTCTTAGTAAGCTTTCTCACTGCTGAAACAAAATACCCAATGCCCAAAGTTAAGGGAAGTAATGTTTATTTAGTTCACAATTTGTAGAGCTTTCAGTCTCTAACTGACTGGATCCAAGGCAGGTGGCACATGGCAGAGGGGCAACAGTTCATGGTGGCAGAAGATAGCAAAAGTGACTAAGGGCAGGAGAGAAAGGTCAAGCCTCTTTCTGCCCCTTATATTGTATGCAGGATTCCCACCCTGAGGAGCACATGTACATAGGAGTCACAATCCTAATCCCAGCACTGGACCATGACTCAAACACAAACTCTAGATTCAACCACCTCTGAAAAACCCGCCCCCCTCATGACTGCTTTGGAAGCTTTTAGGAGACATCTAGACACAAAGCATAACACTGCCTATTTTACCCTATTCTATGTTCTAATTAGTATTGTTGATGCATATAATTACTTGTATGTTCCTCTTATTGCTAGTTATCTTATTAAACACAAATAGTAGTAAATCATCAATAATTTTTGTTACTTTCATATATATATGAATAATAAAATCATCAAAATAAGAGAGTTGCAGCTCTTGTTATGGTTTGGAACTGAAATGTCCCGCAAAGACCAGGTGCTAAAGAAAGGTATACTGGGAACCTGGGCCCTCTGTCTCTTTCTTTGTCTTCTCTCTCTCTCTCCTGGCCACTATGAAATGAATTGCTTTATTCACCATGTGCTCCCCACTATGACACTCTGCTTTGCCACAAGCCCAAAACAACAGAGCCAAATAACCATGGTCTAAAACCTTTGAAATGAACCAGAAAATAATGTTTTTTCTTTCATGTTGATTATCTCAGGCATTATATCACAGCGATGGAAAAGCCCTCTATAAACTTCAGTTCCATTTTATGTTTTTCTCTTCATATGGGTTTTATATATTATTAAATTCAGAATAGATATTTTATAGTTCTTACTTTTGGGAATGGAACAGACATGTAAGAGTCGGTCTGTTTGTCACATTACATGAACAGAACTCTTGTTTATGTTTTCAGTGTTTTTGCTAAGCCCTCCTCCCCTCTTTTAAAATATTTTGGCATGAGTGCACATTTAAAATATTTATGAGAATTGTTGAGTTGCCTTCATTAAACTATAACAATTTATATTTGCACAAGAATATATGAATGCTATTCCCTATACCCCATTGGAAAAGGATCACAACACATCAGAATTCAACTGAGCATGAATATAGATTCTGAAAGTAAATCAGATCGTCCTGCAGGAGCTTGGCCTATTTTTCTCTTGGTGCCTTGTCTTGCTTTCACTGTGCACCATCTATGGTCTCAAATTAGTAGTTATGTTGCCGACACTTCCTCTACCTCCTATCGAGCCTTGGTCTTGGCTCTATCTTAGCCATTCCTCTTTTATGTTTGATTTCCTAACTCACCCCTACTTATGGGAGATGGGTCTTGCTGGGTCAATCAGATACTGACAAAGTAGAGCAAACTATGCCAAGGATACAGTTGTCCAGGGACCAGAATTGGAACTAAGTCAAAGCCCACAGTTTGAAATAGAGGATATGCTGTGTACACGTAACAGGGAGCCCAGGTGAAACCCTGGATCCAAGTCTTAAAAGTCAGACAGAGCCAGGTCATTCCTAAGATTGTCAGTATGTCTTTGACTTGCATGCAAGAACAAATCTAGAGCTGGTATAGTGGCTTTGGTCTCCAAAGTCTTCAGTATCCAAGCTCCTTGTCTTTGCAGTCGTCCATGCCAAGAGTAACTTCTTCAAGAACTAAGATGGAAGTTCAGTCATTCTATTTATGTTACACTCAGCGGCTGGAAGAAGAGGCAAAAGCATGTGATAGCTGCCTCTCATGGAAGTTATGTTTCTAGAAAACTTTACCATTCCTAGTTTTTGGGGACTAAGAACTGCAAATGATAATATTTTTGAAAACTATGAATATAATCCATTTTTACCAATAAATCACTTTTAAAAATATTTACACAAAGCAAAAGAATAAATTCAATGAACTGTAATAATTTGAGAATCATACCCTAAAAAATCACATGCAACTTTGCATGTTTAGCAAAAGTAATAATATTTACACACAATACTTGTAATTTTTAGGTTGACACTTGTTCTTCTCAACAGTTGATCAAAGTTCAAGGAACTTGGCTTGCACATATTTCTGGCATCTACACTTTTCAACTGATACTTAGGATTCATCAAGACCCAGAAGCCCTTGTATTCTTTTTATGTTTTAAGATTAGAAAGAGGAAAAACTGTCCTGTGCAATCCAAACTTTGTTTACCCATACATAAGCAAGAAGTGCTGCTTCATACTGTATTTTTTTTCTTCCTTTGTCTAGTCATGGGTTTACCAATCATCAGGGCTCTGCAAGCAGTTTTCATGCTCCGTGAATACAGCAGCATTCTTGGTACCAAGTGCACAGCAGCAACCAGAGTGATTGGCTATCCTTAAGTAATGAGTCTTCTTGGGAAATGAGTGCAATGTCTAGAAACTGTCTCTAACTGAAGAGAGGAGAAGTTGAAAGTTAAAGGAATGAAACCTCTACGATCCACAGATACTAGCCTTGGTCCCCTAATAAATTCCGTAGAATTATTTCACTAATTGCAGATGAATATGGGCTAACTTTCTTGAAATGCAGTCTCCCAAACACAAAATAAAGCACTTGCCCACACTTTAGGTTGCATGTATGTGTGTGAGGTTTACACCTTGCTGAGATCAACAGGTTTGAAATAATGTAAATTTGATTGAAAGGAAGGCTGGGAAAAAAGGTGCTGAACCTTCTGAAATAGAGACCCTTTTGAGGTGGTAAGGCAGAGTGCTCAACTGGGCCACTGCCATGGTTTGGGTTTTGAATGTCCCCAGAAGACCTGTATGTGAGAGATTGGTTGCCATTCTATAGTTCTATTGAGAGGATTTGGAGATTTTAAGAGGTGGGCCTAGCAGAGGAAGCTGGGTCATTAAGGGAGAGCCTTCCAAGTGGATACTCGGATCCCAGCTCCTTCCTTCTCAGTCTTTTGCCTCTCTGCCTCCATGAGGTGAGCAGCTTCTTCCATCAAGCAATGGGTCCAACTGATCATGGACTGTAACCTCCAAAATTTAACCCAAAATAAATCTTTTCTCTTTTTAAATTGATTTGTCTCAGGTAATGTTATCGTAACAGAAAGTTTACTGAGTCTGTTGAGGATATGAGGACATCAGACTCCTCAGGGAATGAAGTTGTGGGATGAGGGTGATGGAGGTCTAGGCGAACACAAGGAAACAGGAGCAAAAGGTCAATGAGAGCCAAAAAAGTGAGAGGAAATTATGGTCAGCAAAGAAAACTTCTATTTACATCCTGTTTCTTTCACCAGTTATCTTTTTTTATGGTTGACTAATGCATTACTTTACTTGTGCCAATTTAACTGTCAACTGCCAAGGATAGAGCTGGGAACCCTGAGCAGGAGGGAAAGGACGGCTTGATCCCACCCAAAGACTCTGGGCTAAAGTGGCAACAAAGACAGTGAGGAAGGACCTAATCAAAATGTCACACATTAATTAAGAAGCTATGGTATTAGAGAGATGAATCATCAGACTTCTGCTGTGGAAATCACTGCTAGTATCTTCAGCTACTAGAGAGGAATTTTTCTCACATTTGATTTTTCCATTTGGCTTAATGTAAAATACTGTGTGTATGTGTGCAAGGTTTATATATATGTATATGTGTATATATATATATATATATATATATATATATGCTTCTATTCAACAATAAAAGTTAATTGTACAATTACTCTTAACTTGATGGTAACAGTTTGTCACAGGTATTTTTGTATGTGTGACTGTAATTGTGTTAGTTCTTGGATTTTGGATATGCTTTCCATAATTTCCACAGAAGAGGAGAGGTTAGAAAAACTGGTACTCAGTTATCTTCAATGACTTTTTTTATTGTCATTGGTGTACACTTGCAAGTACACAATGATTACATTCATTGTGGGGAGTTGGTATATGTCCATAGCACACCTTAATTCTTTTACTATCCCTCCTGATCCCCTCCCAGCCCACTTCCTTCATCTCTTGGACCCCTCCCCTTTTACAAAAGATCTATTTCCCTATGTCCTATTATCTATCTTTTATTTTGCTCTCTATTTAGATTTTAGGATTTGCAAATTTTTGGACTGAATGGTAAATCAAATTAAAAGAGCATTTTGACCTTTCAGTCCTCACACACCCCCGTGAGAGAGGGACTAGCATTTTAGATCTGCAATAGAAGAAACAGAGGCTCCAAGAGGTCAATGATTAGGTTTTCTAATCTCCAGTGTGGTGCCAACCTCTGGACTAAAAGTCTAGGCTCTTGCAAGAGGAGAGCTTTGTGCTGTGCTCCAAGACCCTTGTCCTTCCTGTGCAGCTTAATATCTTATTTGTGATTCTGGTTGGGCTCCCTGTCTGCTGCTGTGACTGCGACCTCAGGGACAGGCAGGCAATTAGTAGAAAATCTTATCAAGGTGAGCATCACATAGAAGGCCCCCAGATTTCTAAGCTTCATTAACATAACTACTGATTTTAGAGGACTAAGGTAGAGCATCAGAGTCCTAAAGACTTGGCTGTTCACACGTTCACAGTAGCTGGGACTGGCTCTAAGCTGTGTTTGTTTTGGGAAAAATGTGTTTGTTTGTTTGTTTGTTTAATCCCAGTACTTAGGATTGAAGCCAAGGCTTTTTCACTGAGCTACATCCTTGGTTCCCCTCCCCACCCTCTTCTTCTTTTTTTTTTTTTTTTTTCTTTTAGTTTTGAGTAAAGGTCTTTCTAAGTTTGAGCCAGGCTGAACTCAAACTTGTCATCTTTCTGCTTTTGTCTCCTAAAGTGTTGGGACTGCAGGCATGTGCCACCATGCCTGACTCCTTGTCACTCCTTTATGGCTCTCTGTTTTACTTTCAAGATATATTAGACACATAAGCTTAAGGATCACATGGTTTTCCTTATATGAAAAACGCAAAATATAAATAAAGATAGATAGTAGGAAATAGAGTTTTTTTCAAGTGAAAAGGGGAACAAGAGATGGAGAAAGAGTAAGGAAAGGGGATGAAAAAAGAATAGAGATGTGTTATATACATGTGCCAACTCCCAACAAGGAATGTATTCATTATGCAATGTAAATGTGTACTAATACAAAATAAAAACTGGAAAAAAATTTTTACAGCACACACAAAAAAATTAAATGAAGTAAAATGTATGACCAAGGAGGATAGGAAAAAATGGATGAACTCTGTGTTACACATTAAAAACTAAAATAGAGTTATGATATTTCTACATTGTTACTTTTCTTATGCTTCCCAGGGTATGCTAAATATTTGCAAAAAGTCAGGAGGTTTAGAAACCACACAGAGAAACATTCTTTGGAAAGGGGAACTCTTCAATGGTCTAAGATTACAGATCCTTGAAATGGAATGGCATGCAGTTGAGTTTTCCATTCACAGTTCCAGGAAAAAATGGGATTTTTTTCCCATTAAGAATACTGTTATTTAGTTATTTTGAAGTATACAGTACATACATGCTTTTTTCCCCTTAAACCACTAGATTTTTTCAGTAGCTCACATTTGAGTATTTCAAACCTTCTTTATTGATTTTAGGTCAGACCTTGAGCTCAACTGTAGAAAAAAATTTCATTTCCAATACAGAACATAAGCTGAAGCATTCATTATATGGCTCATAAAATACTTAAATTTACTGTTTATTTCTTCAGAGTGACTCAGCGATTCATATTTAAAATAATAAAATTCACACAACAACTGCCAATAAATATTGGAAAGGCTGAATGTTCTAGACACAGTGAGGGAATTATTTTACCTTGACAAAATTTTTTATAATATTAAATCTTTTTAGAAAAGATAAAAGTTCTTCAAAAAACTTAGACTCTTAATGAAAGAAAATATAATTAAAGCACTGTACATTCTGTCAGTTTTGCTTCCTTTTTGCCCAACTAAGTGTGAACCAAATAAGTATGCCTGTTTGTTTTCCTATAAAATAAGAAAAATAATCACAGCCAAACCAAAAGTGTAGGACTACTCTTGGTTGCAAATGAAAAATGCTCAAGTCAAATGACAAAAGGCAAAAACCAGAACATACTGACTCATGTAGGAAAAAAGTCCACGGGTAGCCTGGCATCAGTGGGCTCTGGTTCAAATGGTGTCATTAGGATTTACTGTAGTCAGTGTCTATGCCTCAGTCCTGCTTGCTTCAGTTACATTCTGTATTCTGGAAGCTTCTTCTGTCAGGGCAGGATGGCCTTGATCAACTCCAGGCTTCTGTCCAAGTAGCTTCGGAAAGAGGCGGTCTGTTTCTTAGCCATTAAAGCAGTAGTACAGTAATTGATTGGCAATGACTCTGATGAGCGTGACTTGGACTTTGTGTTTATCTCTGAACCACAGCTAGCATGTGGTTTCATCGACTAGGTCTGGGCTGTATGTCCACTGTATAAATTGCAGCTGGAATGGAGTTAGCTCCACCCACACAGTAGGAATTTGAGACTAAGTTAGGGGTAATAGCTCCCCATAGAAAATTTCCCATAGAAAATCTAGGTGATACTATTAAGAAATAAAGAGCATATTATAATATGCATATATATATATATATATATATATATACTCATGCTAATCAAGTAAGGTAATATATGTATTTAAAGTACCTCTTAAGAGATTATTGTTCGATAATGATATTACTTTGTAACTTGACAGAGTTGAGTTGTATGTCTCTTGGAAGTCTCCATTCCACTTTACCACAAGGTCTCCTCTGTAGTCACAGCAGCAAATTTTTATGATGCTGATTGCAAGAGAAAGGAGCTACTAAGTTTTGTCCTCAGCAGAAGAGCCTGAATTCCTCTCAAAGAATTAAGTGAACCTCTGGTATCCAAATAACGAAGTTCCTTAAGTGAGGAGAAAGAATGGTACGATCTTCATTTCTGATTACAGTATGTAATTAATGATCCTTGTCTAAACAGTAAAACTGTATGAAAACATGAATAATGACTATTTTTGTTGTGCACTTGTTATTTATGTGCCTATCTGAAAACTGGCTCTATGGTTTTCAAGTGCTGTGAACTTTCTAGATGGTCACTAATACTAAATTCTGTTTTGGGGCCCAAATGGGGTCTACATTTACCAGGCCCTCTGCACTGGGGTGAAATCCTGTGACTTTGGTCAATGGACTGCGGGCAGAGGTGGTATAAGCCACTCCTAAGCCTGGTCCTTAAAATACCTAGGTTATTTCTTCAGCCCTATCCTCGAATGTCACATCCTCTGTCCTATCATCAAATGTGATATTGTGTCTCTAAAATAGCAGATTTGTAAGATTGTAGTCAATCTCTGAAATAATAGGAAATCTATCGGAAGGAACCACCAGGCCTACTTGCAAATATTACAAAAGCCAGAAGGATTTTATTGTATTAGGTCTCAGATTTTGGAGCTGTGTATTAAGTTCTTTCTGCCTACTTACTATAATAAGTGAGTCTGAAAGAAATAGTTTCATTAATAACAGCATGGCTTCTTATCTTGAGAAATCTACATAGAAATGCGTGAATTGATGAGCGCAGCCATTGATTCAGGCTTCTGTATACTTGAGAGGCAGCTCCTCTTATCTTTTCCAATCTCTGGGAAAAATTAGTTGACAAATAATTAACAAGTTTGACTCTTTAATTTACTCATTTTTACATATTTCATATAATTACTATACACCAAGCTTGTGTCAAAAGCTTACTATATTCCTACAGCCTCTCAAGCACAACATATCCAAACTGAATCTATAACCTTTCCCAACACAGCCCCTAATCTTCAACTTAACTTCCTTGTTCCAATGGGTACATTACCATCTACTTCACTTCACAGGTCAAAAGTGTAAAAGTCATCTTTAACTCTGATTTCTCTTCAGCTGGGTCCTGCAGACCTCTCTGACTGCCTCCATTCTGATCCAAATCATCTATATTTCTTACTAAGATTACTGAGATAGACTCACCCAGGCTTGTCTCTCATCCTAAATTCACTTTACAGGTAGATTAATCTTCTAAAATGATCACATGTCCACCAAATACTAAAAGTCTTCCTGAATTTCCCTCTTATATTTAGAATAGTCCAAATTCTATAATTAAAAGACCCTTTATGAGCAAATCCTTTGTTCCTGCTACGGTTTATCCCCCTTGCCACTGTCCCCAAAACACAGAGTCCAACCAATTATTTCTATGAATAAGCCTTATGTATGTGATCTATCCAAGATTGTAATTTTGTTCAATTCCTAGACAATGGAACATTAAAAGTAAGGTACATCTGCCTATCTAGTACTTCCCAGTTCTATCCCTTCTGCCAAGCTTGTGACAGTTGAAAGGCCTAGGAAAAAAACATCACTAACATATCATATATGTTATGTATAGAACAAACAGGCTGTTAAGTAAATATGTTCCATCCCTCCATCTTATCCAATATAGTCACACTGATTTGTAAAGTCAGGCTTAAATTCTGATCCTCAGGCTCTTTAGTTACACTGGAGCATGACAATAATGTGAGACGTGGTCTTAAATTGCTTGTCTCTTGAGCCAATCCACATCCTTTAAACAGCCCTCCTGAGCCTTTCCTTATCCCTGAAAGCACACAATTCACATGATCTGCACTTGGAAAAACAAATCCAGGCCAGAGTTGCACCATTTGGACAGGGAAGTCTAGTCTTCTTGGCATTCAGAGCACAATCTAGAAGCGGAGACTGCAGGCTTTGGGTCAGAAAATCCTCTGACATGGAGAGGTATAGTCCCAGGAGGCCTCGTTGCCAAAGTTCAATGTCTACTCCTACCCAGGGTAATCACTATCCTGATTCATATTAATAATTTGCTTCCTTTTTGTTTATGTAGTTTATTTCACATCCCCATAGTCCAAGGAATGTATCATTTAATTTTAGTGTTTTGAAATTTATAAACGTGATATCATACTGAATAAATTCTTTGGGAATTTATTTACTATGTTGCTATGATTTATTTATTTGTTTTGCCTCTCTGTATTTCCAATATCCATCAATATTATGGAATAAACCTGAAACACATTCATTCTCAGCACCATGTGATATTTTACTGTTTGCAACATATAAGTTTAGGTAAGCATTTTCCTGACAGTGGACATTTAGGTTGTTCCTAAGTTTTTGCTATTTTTTAAAATACTATTTCTATAAGTATCCTTATATGTTTCCCAGGTAAACATGTATGAGACAGTCTTTGGGGGGGGGTTCGTTATCTCAAGAGTTACAGACATATTTTTAAATTCTAATTTTGTGGAGGATTTATCTTTTTTGTATTAACTTTTAACTTAGCTTTGGTTAGAGAATGCAACCTATGATTTGTGTAATGCCTATTGGAAAATTATTGAGGCAAATTTATTTCTAACAGTTCCAAAGGCTACGAATTCTATGTGTCCTCACACAAAGCAAAGGATAGAAGGGCAAGAAAGGCCTAAGCTAGTTCTCTCCAGTTCTTTTACAAGGCACTCATTTATTAATGAGGCCAGAGTCCTCATGATTTAATCACTTCCCGAAAGACCTCACCTCTTAACAACACCACCACCACAGGGACTATGTTTCCATAGGCATTTTGGAGGGGGCCCATTAAGCCTCGGTGTACATATTATCTAATTATTGTGTGCAAGCCTCTATACATGCCCATTAGTTGAGTTTTAATGGTGTCATTGAGAGTCTCTTTGTTCTTGCTCAGAGCTGATGGGTTACAAAGAACCAATCGAAGAGTTGGTTCTTTGAAAGAATAAATAAGTTGATAAACCCCTAGGCAACCATATCAAAAAAAAAAAGGAAAGAAAAAACTCACATTCATACAATAAGGAATGAAAAGGGTGAAGTCACTACAGATCATGTGAAAATTCAGAAGATCATCAATACCTACAGGAAAATCTTTACTCTCATAGGATGGAAAACATAGAAGAAATGGAAGCATTCCTAGAAACATGAATTACCAAAGCTAGATCAAGAAGATATAAAAATTCTGAAATACCCAACATCAGTTAATGAAATTAAAAACATAATTAGAAACTTACCAGCAAAGAAAAGCTCAGGCCTTGATGGATTCACAGCTGAATTTATTTTTATTTATTTATTTATTTTTATTTTTATTTTTTTTTGCGGTACTGGGGATTGAACTCACAACCTCACGCCTGCCAGGGCAGGCGCTTAAGCCACTGAGCCAAACTCCTAGCCCTGGTTTTTTTGAGGCAGGGTCGCACTGTATAGCTCAGGTCGGCCTTGCGCTAGCGTTGTAGCCCAGGCCGGCCTCGAACTCACAATGCTCCGCCTACCTCAGCCTCCCGAGTGCTGGGATTAAAGGCGTGCGCCACCACGCCCAGCTTCACAGCTGAATTTTACAAGAAATTTAGAGAAGATTTAATGGCGCTACTCAAACTCTTTAATGAAATTGAAAGGGAAGCAATTCTCCCTAACTCATTTCTGGAGGCAAGTATTACCCTGATACAAAAACCAGAGAAAGACTCAACCAAAAGGAGAACAAGAGGCCAACTCCCTAATGAACATAGATGCAAAAATCCTCAATAAAATGCTAACAAACAGAATGTAGCAAATCATCAAGAAGACTGTACATCATAACTAAGTGGAATTCATTCCAGGAATGCAGGGATGGTTCAACACATGCAAATCAATAAATGTAATACACCATATCAACAAAGCCAAAGACAAAAATCACATGATCATCTCAATAGATGCAGAAAAAGCTTTTGATAAAATGCAACACTCATTCATGATAAAAACACTACAGAAAATCAGAATAGATGGTCTCTACCTCAATCTGTTAAAAGCCATCTATGACAAACCAACAGTCAACATGTTAAATGGACAGAAACTGAAAGTTATTAATCTGACATCAGGAAAAAGAAAAAGATGTCCACTATTATAACTCTTATTCAATATAGTTCTTGAAACATTAACCAAAGTAATTAGACAAGAGAGAGAAATAAAAGGAATAAGGTGAGGAAAGAAAGAAGTTAAATTATCATTATTCACAGACTACATGATACTGTGCATAGAAGATCCCAAAAACTCCACCAAAAGACTTCTAGATTTAATAGCTAAATTCAGTAATGTAGCTGGATACAAAGTCAACACTCAAAAATTAATAGCATTCCTGTACACAAACAACAAATTCACTGAGAGAGAAATTAGGGAAAACACATCTTTCACAATAACATCCCAAAAAATGGAATACTTAGTAATGAATCTAGCAAAAGAAGTAAAAGATCTATGCATTGA
Organism: Dasyprocta punctata; assembly: GCA_004363535.1. NCBI lineage: Eukaryota > Metazoa > Chordata > Mammalia > Rodentia > Dasyproctidae > Dasyprocta > Dasyprocta punctata. The sequence continues at coordinate 18,248 of RJWM01021427.1, forward strand.
AAATTATAGTACTCTTAAAAAAGAAATCAAAGAGGATCTCAGAAAATGGAAAGATATTCCTTGCTCATAGAGAGGAAGAATCTGCATTGTGAAAATGGCCATACTCCTAAAACTATTATATAGATTTAATGCAATCTTGATCAACATTCCTTTAGCATACGTCACAGATCTAGAAAAAACATTCCTGAAACTCATCTGGAACCAGAAGAGGCCTAGAATAGCAAAGAGAATCCTGGCAACAAAGGCAAGGCAGGAGGCATCACAATCCCTGATTTGAAATTATACTACAAAGATACTGTGATAAAATCAGCATGGTACTGGTGAAAAAACAGACCTGCAGACTAATGGAACAGAATAAAAGATGCAGATACAGCTACAAACAACAGTCAGCCACCTTATCTTTGACAAAAGGGTCAAACGCATTCACTGAAAGAAAGATAGCCTCTTTAATATTTATTATAATATATTATTATAATATTTGGTGCTGGAAAAACTGACTTTCCACATGCTGAAGACTAAAACCAGACCCATGCCTAACATCATGCAGCACACTAAAGTCAAAATGGATCAAAGATCTAATTATTAAAACAGAAACACTTAATCTACTGGAAGAGACGGTGGAAATCTTGAAGACATAGGGGTAGGCAGAGAGTTCATGAACAGAAACCAAACTGCACGGGAAATACTTCAAAGAATCAACATCTCATCTAATTAAAAAGTTTTGGCACATCAAAAGAAATCACCAATAGAGTGAAAAGAAAACCCATGAACTGGTAAAAAATTTTGGCCGACTGTCCCAGAGACAAAGGATTTCTATCTAGAACATATAAAGAGTAAAAAAAAAAATCAGGCCCCCCAAATTTAAAGACCCGATCCAAATATGGGCATCTGAGATGAACACATACATCTCAGATGAAGAAATACGAACAGCTAATAACTATGTGAAAAAATGTTCAACATCATTGGTCATTCGAGAAATGCAAATTAAAACAACACTGAGTTTCTATCTCACTCCAGAAAGAACGGCTATCATCAAAAAATCATCCAATAACAAATGCTAGTGGGGCTGTGGGGAAAAAGGAGCAGTTCTCCACTGTTGGTGTGAGTGTAGACTGGTACAAACACTGTGGAAATCGGTGTGGAGAGTCCTTAAAAATACTAGGGTTAAAAGTCCCATTCGATGGGGCTGGGGATATAGCTCAGCGACACAAATGCCTGCTTGGCTAGTACGAGGTTGTGAGTTTGATCTCTGGTACCAAAAAAACAAAATGAAACAAAACAAAAGCCCCATTTGACACAGTTGTTCCCATTCTAAGTAATTTTCCACAAGAATTGAAAACATCATATTACAGCAATATATGTGTACCCATTTTTATAGCAGCACAATTTGTAATAGCTAAATCTTGGAAACAACTCAAATGCCCATCCACCAAGGAGTGGATAATAAAGATGTGGTATTTTTGTATAATTGAGTACCTACTCAGCTATAAAGAAAGATAAAATTGTGGCTTTTGTAGGTAAATGGATGTAAATAGAGACCATACTCACTAGCGAAATAAATCAGACTATGTGTGTAAACATCATGTTATCTACCTAGTATAAGAAACTGAAAGAGTTAATAAGATCCGAAGGTACAATAGACATTGTTAAAGGGAAAGAAACTGCTCGAAAGGAAAGAACAGCTGGGATGGCGGAAAGGAGAAAAGAAGGAAGGGGGGAAATATATATATATATGCACATAAGATAGCTAAGATAATTGTACTACTCATTGTATTAGTTCATTGAAATGAACAGTGCTTATATCATTTAATCAATTTTGCACACCTATATCTGGTAGTCTGAGCAACTATTCTGAAGACAACAATAAGCAATATAATAACCATTGTTAATTTCCTCTCATCTTGTTTTGAAATTCTGTATCATTTTTATTGTATTTTAAATTCTCTTTAAAATAAAACTTTAACAAAGCTTGGAAATAGGCCCTGTGTTTCTGACTTTTGCTATAATAACAATTAAAAAAAAAAACTGCCATGGATAGCTACTGGTTCAAGGAAGACAGGAGACATCTGAAGCAGATCCAGGCTGAACTTACATTTTGGAGCAAGGCCCAGAGAGACAAAATCCATTGTTCCAGAGCTGACCCACAGATACAAACGAAAGAAGTTATTACTGCCTGCAGCTGAGGTGATGTGGCTGCTATATAGTAAAAGTCATTGACATAGTATGTCTTAAACTTTAGGTTTTCTTTTTATAAAAACTGTAACCCTAGATTTAAAAAAATTTCATCAGAAAGTTTGGTGGATTTAATTCACTTAGATTTATTGGAACTGCTGATATATTTTTATATATTGATATCCACAAATAAATATCACTGAAATAAACAGATTATTATATTACTTTGGATTCTACCTCAAGCAATCTCCAAAATATGGAATTGATGAAAGTTGTGTACATGGATGGTATTCATAGGAGTGGAGGAATTAAGAAAGTGACACTGAAAAAAAGTAAAGCTAAAGAATAAAATAGAATAAAGTAAAAAAATCATGTGGCCACCAATTCATATAAAAACAACCTGCTATGGATCATCCTTCTTAACGGAAATTTAAAAGGTATTTGCCATATATCTTGTTGCATATCAAGTATCAGCAACTGTATTAATCTGTTTTGGGAAAGGTACCACATACAACACAGCAGTCATGATTAAAACTCTCACTTTGTTACATTTCCAGTGAGCCAATGTACCATGCTCCACTTTTATCTGTTATATTGTAGAAGTCATGAGGGTGCACTAAATAGAGGCAGGAGGGAAAAAAAATTATACCTGCATCCTATAAATCTCTGAGTATGTTGTTAATATCTGCCTACCACCCAGGGTAGGGTACTGCTTCCAATTTGCTGTTTTCACTAGTGTGAGAGAAGATAGAAGTTTCCAGGGATTTCCATTTGGCCTTTTCTACATGACATCAGTTATTCCACAGATCTGGAAACCAATAAGAATGTTCTGCCTGAAGGTAAGTATATATGTCTTGGATGTATACTCACAAGCTGAGATAATTATATAGGTTGAGTCTGTGGATAGTTTTCAATAAATAGTGCTAGCATTATTCATAAAAAAGGGAATATATTGGACTTCATAAAAATGTAAAACTTCTTTTTAAAAGAGAAAGAAAGACATAGACTTCATTATATAACTAAGTTCTAACCATAAGGATGATCTAACCATAATATAAAAAGAACTCTCAAAACTCAACAAAAAATGAAACCTCAACTTTTGAAAAATATGTAAAATCTCAGCTGACACTTCATTGGAGAAGTATATGAACAGCAAATAAGCATATGAAGATTCTAAATATCATTAGTCATTAGAAAATTGCAAGTTAATACCGCAATGTAATTCTACCGCATGCCTATTATAATGGAAAGTAAAAGATTAATCCTTAGCAAGTGTTGACAATGATATGGTGGAACAGGAATTCTCATAAATTGCTCATGGAAATGTTTAGAAAATATTTTATCAGTTTCTTACAAAGTTAAACATATACAAACCATGTAATCTGGCCATTTCATTCCTACATATATATCCAAGAACAATAAAAACACATCCACTCACAGATGTGCACTTGAATGTTCATAATGGCTTTATTTCTAACAATCAAAAATTGCCAACAACTTAAATGTCATCAACAGGTTGCTGGAAAAAAATAGAATTAACAATATGAAAGGTAAACTATTGACGCATAAATGACACCAGGCTTGATCTCCATGGAAAACACTTTACAACTTGCTGATAGTCTACTTTTTCTAATGTATGGATTGCATCATCTCACGATAAAGGGATTATCATTATGTGATAATTATATAGTCTACACCAGGAGATGGCAAACTTTTAATGTAAGGGGCCAGATGACAAATATTTTGCAGGCCATATGGTCTTAGTCACAAACTATTCAACTGTGAACTTGTAGTACAAAAGCAGTCATTGACAATATATAAATGAATGAGTATAGCACTATTTCAACAAAACTTGATTTACAAAAACACAGAGTGGTTTGGTTTGGCCCACAGACCATTAAAACTGGAATCTTTTAGCTGTTTACCTAGTCCATTGATCCTGGATGTCAAAGAAAACAACAATCATTGCCACCATCTCTGTGGTGTCTAGTATTTATAGCTATCTAGGAATCTTCCAATGTCTGGGAGCAAAGTTCTTTATCCGACAGGATGCAAAAAATCCATGAGAGGCACAGTGTATTGGGTATAACTACAAATTCTTTGACATCTCCCCTTTCTCCTCCTTCTTGCAAAGGTGAAATTTATTTCTTTTCCCTTCAAATCTGGGCTATAACTTTACCTGACAGAATGCTATGGAAGTGATATTGTACCTGCTCGGGAAGCAAACCTTAAGAAGGGTTTAGTAGCTCCTGATTCTGTACTTTCATGTTCTCTGAGCCAGAGATCACATAATCCCCACAGGTGAAAGGTGAGAGGCCTTGAGGCAGGATGGAGAGAAACCTAGCGGGGTCAGAGTTACAGCTTCAATCTGGATGTCCTCCAAAAGCCTCATTTGCCAGAATTGGAGTATGTGGAAGGTGATTGGATTATGGGAACACTACAGCTGACTTCCTGTTGGAAGGTGGATCTTGGTCAGAAAAGCTGGGTCACAAGGGCCATGACCTAGAAGGGTGAAGTATCTCCGTCTCCTGCCCCTTGCTTTCTCTTTGCTTTCTGGCTGCCACGGCACCAGCTGCTTTACTTCTGTAGCCCCTCCCACCATGCCTGCCAGTCTTGGAACTTCCTGTCTCCCACATACATTGTGAGCTGAAAAGAGGAGCCAAACATCTCCTCCTATAAGTTGAGCTGGGTATTGTGTTCCAGGGACGAGGAACATCGTGGTGCACTTGGACAGTTGAGGCAGCTGGGAGTTCAAGGCCAGCCTAACCTGCATAGTTGAGTTCAAGAACAGCATAAACTACATGGTGAGACACCCCAAAAATGAAATGAAGAAGAAAGAAAAAAAGAAACAGAAGAAGAAGGAGAAAGGGAAAGAGAAAGAGAAGGAGAAGGAGAAGGAGAGGCAGGAAAAGAAGGAGAAGAAGCGAGGAGGGGGAGGAGGAAAAGGAAGAGGAGGAAAGAGGATAAGGTACAGAGCAGTGACAGTGAAAAGATGAGCACCCAGCAAGAGGAAACACCTGCTAAGAGGACTTGTAGGGATATGACTGAGTCATACACTCAAGGAACAGGATGGCATTCTGCATGGCTATATTAGAGGATGATGGTGGGTGTTGTGGCTCATATCTAGATGCCCCCCAAAGTGTCATGGGCTTAGAAGTGGGGCTTTTCAGAGGTGGCTGGATCTAGGGTATATTTAGGTGGATTAAGTTTGTGTGATAATTAAAATAACTACGACAGCAAGGAAAAAGCTGTAGATACATAGCACAGATAGAGGAAAAGTTGATCTTCACAGAACCCAAATTCATCAGCCACTTTCATGCCTTGCAACAATTCCAGAACAAATGCTAGAGAGGGTGCAGAAAGGAAGGAACTGTCCTAAACTGTTGGTGTGGACATAAACTAGTAAAACTACTATAAAGATTCCTAAAGAAAAAAAAAGATTCCTAAAGCAAACTGAAAATAAAATTACTATTTGATCCTGCTCCAACTCTCCTGGGTGTACTCCTGAAAGAATTAACCTGTGCTCCCCCCCCCCCCCGGCACCAGGGCGTGAACTCACAACCTCGCGCTTGAGAGACAGGCGCTTAAACCACTGAGCCAAACTCCGAGCCCTGGTTTTTTTTGAGGCAGGGTCACACTATGGAGCTCAGGTCGGCCTCGTGCTTGCGTTGTAGCCCAAGCCGGCCTCGAACTCACAACACTCTGCCTACCTCAGCCTCCCGAGTGCTGGGATTAAAGGCGTGCGCCACCACGCCTGGCTAACCTGTGTTTTTAACCTGTGTTTTAGTTAATGTCTCATTGCAAGGACAAATACTCAACACCTACACGTTCAAGGAGGAAAAGTGTATTTGCACTCACAATTTGTAGAGGTTTCAGTCCATAGTCTGCTAGTTCTGAGGCAGGTGGCATGGCAGAGGAGAAACTGTCCATGCCATGGTAGGCAAGAAGCCATGAGGCTTCCTTTCCTTTCTTTTTTTTAATTTTGAAGAGAATAAAACCAAACAAAATAAAACAGAATAGAGTCAATCAGAAGAAAACAAAGAACATGGTACAGGACTTCAAAACAAGGTAAAAGGAAATCAATAATGGGTATATAATGCCTCTTGTTATCTTCAAAATAAGTGCCAGCACCATCTGGCATAATGAAATCAAACAAAACAGAACAGAATAAAACCAATCAAAACAAATCAATGAAAGCAATACAGGACTGCAAAACAAGACGACAGGAAAACAACAGTGGCTACCATGATTCCTTTTGTTATCTTCAAAGTAGCTGCCTATACCATCAGACATAATACAATCAAACAAAACAAAATAGAATAAAATCAATCAAAACAAAACAATGAAAGCAATACAGCACTTTAAAACAAGATAATAGGAAATCAATAACGACTACCATAATATATTTTGTTATCTTTGAAACAGCTGTCCACATCATCAAATATAATAAAGTCAAACAAAACAAAGAATAAAACCAAACTAAACAGAACAATGAAAACAATACAAGAGCTGGGCGTGGTGGCGCACGCCTTTAATCCCAGCACTTGGGAGGCTGAGGTAGGCAGAGCGTTGTGAGTTCGAGGCCGGCTTGGGCTACAACGTGAGCGCAAGGCCGGCCTGAGCTACACAGTGCGACCCTGCCTCAAAAAACCAGGGCCGGGAGTTTGGCTCAGTGCCTTGAGTGCCTGCTCTGGCAGGCACGAGGTTGTGAGTTCAATGCCTGGTGCCGCAAAAAAAAAAAAAAAAAAAAAAAAAAAGCAATACAGGGTTTCAAAATGTGATAATAAATTAACAATGGCCACTGCCTACCCTTTCAGTTTCACAATATCTATTGTGCATTTTGGATCCCAATAACTCCTTCAGTTTTTTATACTAGGAAGACAACACGATGTTCACCCACATGACTCTGAACCATTTCACCCATGAGCATGACCTCAAATTGTATCCATTTACCTACAAGAGTCTCGAAGTTATCTTTTTCATAGCTGAGTAGCTTTCCATTGTATAAAAATGTCGTATCTTTCTTAACCATTCTGCAGTTAAGGGGCAAGCTATTCCTACTTATTTCTTGTTTCCTGTCACATAGAGCATTGTTCTTTCTCCATTGACTTTCAGTCTATGAATTTTCTTCTGAGTTAAATGTGTATCTTGTATAAAGTATATTGAGGGAACCTGTCTCCTGATCCACTCTTGCCTGTGTTTCTTTTTACTGGTGAATTGAGACCATCTACATTAATGGTTATGACTAACATGCATTGGCTTGTCTCTGCCATGCCTACTTTTCCCCTCCATTTAATTGTCTGTGCCACTTGGTGATCCCCGTCTCTGCTGTTCTTGGTACTGTGGTCATTTTTATCTCTCTCTAGAATGCCCTTTAGTATCCTCTGTTGGGTTGGTTTGGCAGTCATGAATTCCTTTAGTTGTTCTTTGTCACAGAATTATCTTGTTTCTCTATTAATTTTGAAAGATGGTTTTGCAGGGTACATCAATCAGATTCAAAGAGACATCCAGGAAATTTAAAACTCTACTAAAAGCTGGCAAAACTACTTGAAAGAAACTAAAGATAGACTTTCAGATCTTGAAGATGGGTTTGCAGCTTGTGATCCCGAAAGGAAAGATCTCTTAAAAATAACAGGAAACCAGGAAATAACAATTCAACAGCTGCAATACAGTGCAAAAAAATAATAATAATAACTTAAGAATACTAGGTGTCAGTGAAAAAGCAGGCATCAACACAAATGACACAAAAAGTCTATTTACAGAAGTAATAGCAGAAAACTTCCCAAGCATGGGAAAAGGACATGATACGCAGATAAGTGAGGCGTATAGAACTCCAGCTAGCCATAACCAAAATAAATCTACACCCAGACATATAATAATCAAGATCCCAGAAATTCAGCACAGAAACAGAATATTAAAGACTGTTAGAGAAAAGAAATAGATCACCTATAAAGGAAAACCCATCGGAATCACAACAGACTTCTTAACACAAATCATCAAGTGAAGAGGCTGGAGTGAAGTATTTCAAGTCCTGAAACAAAGCAACTTCTAACCCAAATTGATGTATCCTGCAAAACTATCTTTTCCCTTTTTATTCAACACACGCTGCAAGCCTATTAGATGGTGCCACTTATACCCAGTGTGAGTCTTCCCTATAGTAAGTCAGTCCATTTTCCATACCCAGAATTATGCCAATCAGTGGGCCAATTTAGTATCAGACACCCATGGTTGGGTCACTCCCAAAAGTCCCACCTTTGAGAGCATGAGGTTTTGGGGTGACAATTAGAAGCAAGCCATACCAATCTGCTATAGAGATACACATGTACATGTGTTTATAGCAGTTCAAGTCACAATAACTAAGCCATGAGAAAGGCCTAGCTGCCAGTCAACAGATAAATGGAAAAAGAAAATGTAGAATGTATGCACAATAGAATATTATTCAACTGCAAAGAAGTATGGAATAATTTCATTTGCTGGAAAATGAATGAGATTGGAGACCAACATGTTAAGCAAAATATGCCAGCCAGAAAATTAAATATTGTTTATTTTCTCTTATATGAGAAAAATAATAAATAATAAATAAATGAAATAAAGGTGAGATGACAGGAAAGCAGAAGTTAGAGTTCTGGAGATGGGTAAGAGGGCTAGGGAAGGAAAGGAAGAGGAGGGTCAGAGGATTAAAATGACAAAGATGTGCCACATGCTGCCGCCAATTTCCCAAAACAAACCTCACTATTCTGTATTACTAATATGCACTAAAATAATTCCACATTTAGTTTTGTGTTTTCCTTGTAGAGGGAATATTTTAAATACAAATGCCATGCTTGTAGTAAAGTTAAATATGCATCTAACCTATGACAAGGCAATTCTATTTTCAGGTATTTATTCAAGAGAAATAAAAACACATGTCCACACAAAGGCTTATACAAGAATGTTCAAAGTATCTTTATCCATAATCTTTCCAACTGGAAGGAACCCAAACGTCCATCAATAGGAGAATGAATAAACAATTCGTGGTATGTTTATACAACGAAATAGCATGCAGTGATAAAAACAGAACTAACTATGAATACACATAACAACATAGTTGACCTTCAAAATCATACTACATAAAATAAGACAAAAGATTACTTACTGTATGATTCTATTTATATGAAGTCCAAGAACAGGCAAAATGTGTTATGGTGAAAAGGTCAGAAAATGGTTGTTCTGGGTTGGAGGGGAGGATAAAGAAAGAGACATGACAGTGTTCTCTATTTCATTTAGGTGATGGCTACGTGAGTTTATTTGAAACTCAAACTCACATGTGATATATGTAATTTTTTTTTTTTTTTTTTTTTTGCAACACCGGGGATTGAACTCACAACCTCGCACCTGCCAGACAGTCGCTTGAGCCACTGAGCCATACTCCCAGCCCTTGTTTTTTGAGGCAGGGTCTCACTGTGTAGCTCAGGCCGGCCTTACGCTCGCGTTGTAGCCCAAGCTGGCCTTGAACTCACAACACTCCGCCTACCTCAGCCTCCCGAGTGCTGGGATTAAAGGCGTGCGCCACCACGCCCGGCTTATGTGCATTTTATTGAATGGGAATTTTGAATTTTTAAAGCTGTTAACAGGATATATTTTGCAGAAATCTAAAGCTAACAACATGTTTGGTCTCCCTCCCCACCCCTTTTTAAAGCTTTTCAATTCTTAAAACATTGTAAAAGGCAGTTGACCAACTATAAAATATATTTTCAAAGGCATGGAATAGAAACACAAACAAGTTATAAAAAGTTTATTCAAAAAGGCATAAATACTCCATTTTAACTGCAATTTGGATAGGTGTTTTAGAACTTTTCATATAAAAAGTTGAGAAACCAGTAACTCTTCATTTGGATATTTACAAACTGTAACTTTTTTACCACCTACAAATAAATTTATTAAAGAACTGAGAGGAAATCCAGATAAAAATTAATGGAACATCAAAGAAAACTGAATGAAAAAATCAAATAGAAATTATTCTGACATCAAGAAATAAGTTGTAGCAGAAATGTTTTTCAGATTACACAAAGAATAGGAATACATTAAGAAGAGGAAGTACTGAAGAAGGTCCTATCCTTTGATAATTCAATTAGTGAAGAAAGATATGACAAGAATTCATTGGAAAAATTTGATACACAATTTTGACATTGACAGAGACTAAAAATCAAACAATATGCTATTAAAGCAAGAGCAACAACACTGATTGCAATGTCAAGCTAGCTGACAGATAACATCACTTCAAAGAGTATTTAAAATTATTCACAAAGAAATTTGCAGTGCTCTGAAATAATACAGCTAGCTCACACATGCGAGAAAATTCATTGTGATTTCCTATATTTGATAAAAATACTGAAAACCTACTTCTTATAACTGTGAGTAAATTGTGAGGCAGTCCAAATACAAATTTTGATCAGTGAGGCCAGAGAAATGGCTGAATTATTATTCTTTTCCCTTCACAGGAAAATAATTAACAAAATTCTTGTTACATGGTCAACAATATGCAACCAAACTGTAGGGAAAGAAGGAAGAATATAATTAGAGATGTGGATCAAACAATCAATTAATAACAATATAATCTACTCCTAGATTTTGTGCTGTTTCTAGCATTAGAATTTTATGACTGGTAAGTTTTTGTGACTACTTCTCTCTTTGGAGTAAATATTTACTATCATTCTTAATTTTATCTTCTTTTGCTTAAAGTACATCTCTAAAATTATATTAATGTAAGACTCCATCTGAACTTTTCATTAGGTTATGCCTTGCTTATATGACTGATGGTGGCTGTGATGATTTTCTCTCCAGATCTGACAAAAAATAGTTTAACAAATATATATGCATCACATTTAATGGGAACAGATGGCCTGATGTATACAGTGGAAGTATGGGAACAGTGGGAGCAATCCAGATACCTATGAAGTAGTTACAAAATAGATTTTCTCCAAGTGAAAAATATCTTTTGACTCTTGGGATATTGGTCTGAAAGATTTCAATTTTTAATAAGATTTATTCAATCCCTGCCTTGGTATAGCTTCCATTCCCAATGGACACAGGTAATATTCAGCTAAAATTAAAAATTTAAGATTCTCTATATTCAAAATAAAAATCAAGTATAGTATACTCCACACTACCTTATCAATAACATTCTTAAAATGACATCACGTCTGGCTTTCTAGTTTCATAATAAATGGGGGGAATATTACAAACGGTAAGTAAGATTTGAACTTTTCCTGCATATTCAAGTACATCCTGAACTCAGTCATCTACCTTTCCTCTGCAAATAACAATGAAAGTAGTTTTATAATGCAATGAAAATTAGAAGATATTAAAGATCTCAGTTTGCCATGTGATCTAAAGTTGTTATTTTTCAAAATTCAAAACAGAAATGGAAGCAATCATAGGTCACAGGTTTGCTTACGACACAGCCTAGTCAGGCCTCACGGCCATTATCCCATCCAAACAGATGTGATCCTATTTTTAAAGACTTCTGGGAAAGGGAGATTCCCTAACCTCTCATAGCAACCCGTTCCGATGTTTAACAACACTTGCTGTCAGGGATTTGGGCTTTCTGAGCCTGGCTGGAGTGTTTCTACATGTTTTTATGTATTGATGTTCTTCTGACTCCTATTTTCCTCTTTTAGTACTCAATATAGCCCCTTGCTTTTCTTTTGTTTTTTTTTCCAGTTAATTTTTGTAGACTTAATTTCTTTGCAAATAAAAATAGAATTTAATGTTATAAAAAATTAAGCATAACATGTAGAATATTCTTTTACCTATCATACATATCCAAGATAGAAGTGAATTTTAACTTGACTTTTATATAAACAGTACACAGGCATTTGATACTCTGTCCCTGCATCCATGTTTATTAGACATTTATGAACTAGTGTGACTTGAGGAGTTCTATTATTTTATCGAAATACATTATACTGGGAACTTTAAACATATGATTTTGCTGTAGTCTTTATTCTTTTCTGACTATTTTTCAAGTTGTCTATACTTGTCTTAAATTAACAAATTCTGAGGTAGATAGGTAATTCTAATAGAGATCTAAGACATGCTGCGTATCCGGGTCATGCACCTCTGTCTTTTCCGCCTTGTTAATGTCTCTTAGTTCATCTGTTTACCTGGGAAGCTGAACAATAATGGTTAAACATCCAGCTGGGCACATCTGATATGAGAGGTGTGATTTGATGTGCTCCAGGAAAATGTTTTTTGAAATAGTTCTTATTATTAAGTATGTGACTACCTAAAATCCCATCATAAGTGATTCATATAAGCTGACCTACTTCTCTGTGAGCACCTTTGACATAGACAAAGTTTCCAGTTATTCTACTTTAATCACTGTGCTCTAACAAACTGGCCCAAAGCTTCCCATATAAAGCATGGAGGACCTGGTTAGATACCTGGAAATGGAGATGTGAAGGGAGAGGATGATCATACACCCAGGTTGGCCCTGGAATGTACTGTTTAATGCCAATTGCCCAAATGTTTATTTATAGCTTCTACTTTCATTCTCAAATATATGGTCATCTTAGCAGTGTCCACCAAAGTGTGGGCACAGTTACATGGTGAAGCTATGGGGACCCTGGGGAATTGCTTTAGACACTTAGGTCATTTGTACCTGTTTAGCTGGGTGACCACAGGCAGATATTTAGCTTCACCTGCTCTCAGCTGCCCACCATCAAGCACGGACTTACTCATAGTTATCTTTTCAATGCACCTAGTAATGATGCAACCATTATTGTTGATAATGCCTGTTTTGCCCAGTGTTGGTGTCTTGGTTACTTTTCGCTCGTTGCCGAGACAAAATACCTGACGCCCAAAGTTAGGGAAGGAAAGGTTTATTCTTACAGTTTCTCGGGAGTTTCAGTCCATGCTTAAGTTGGCTCCAAGATAGGCGGCATGGTGGGCCTGCTGTTCATGGTGGCTACAAGCTGCAAGCCGCAAGCCGCACAGGCGAGAGAGAGGGAGAGAGGCAGAAGAAGAAGCAAACAAGAGGAAGACCTGCCTTCCCTTACATTGTATGTTGGCTCCACCCCTGGGCGGGTACAGCAAACCGAACACAAGCAAGCGCCAGACTTAGCCCCATCAAAAGTATGTGAGGACTTGGGGGGACATAGCATACCCCAAACAGTTGGCATACTTCAACTATTCAAATGCACCAAGTCGCAGATACTTTTCTACTCTAGAGTCACTTTCTATCTTGTTATCTGCATTTATTTCTACTTGTTTTGCTAAGGTTCATCCTTTTTTCTTTTATTCTTACTGTCTTACTTCAGGCCACTGTTAAAAAAAAAAAAGTACCATAAATTGGGTATCTTATGAACAACAGAGGTTAATTTCTTACAGTTCCAGAAGCTGGGTAGAAGGCCACAATCACAGTGCCAGTACTGATGGATTGGAGTAAGAGCTTTCTTCCAGGTTGCAGGTGTGTGTGTGTGTGTGTGTGTGTGTGTGTATTGAACCCAGTCAGAGCCTTCATACTGAGCTGCTTCCCTAGCCCTTTTTTATTTTTATTTTGAGACAGGGTCTCAGTAAGTTGCTAAATTTCTCAGGGTGGGCTTGAGTTTGTGGTCCTCCTTCTTCAGCCTCCCTGAGTGCTGTGATTTTAGGTATGAGTCACCAGGCCAGGCAGAGTGCTGAATTCTTGCTGAGTCCTCACGTGGCAGAAAGGCACCCAACTTATAAAGATGCTAATCCCATTCCTGAGAAGACTACCCTCATGCCTAATTACTTCTGAAGACTTCACTTCCAAACACCTTTCCAACACATTGATGGGTTTGCTAAGAATTTATTAGTACACTCTTGTGATACAAAATAATTGCGTTCAGTTTGGGGAATTCCTGCATATATACCATATCCTAATTAATTTCAACCTTTTTTTCTCCCTCCACCTACCCTCTTTCCCCCTTCTGCAGACTCATGCATGATTTTTGGGGGACACATTCAGTGCAGAACAGCTGCCAAGAAAACTGATCAGACTTATAACCTGAACTGCTCTGTTTAGCACTTGAGTTTTCACCTGCATCTATGTCACTAATTGATGTTCTATGTGCATAAACCCATCCTTCCTCATGTATTACGAGTTTGCTAAAGAAGGAGCCTCTTTCCTTTTTCTAGTACCTAGCATAGAGTGTGAAATGATAAGAGCTGCAAAGTTCATGTTGCTTCCCTAAGTTAAAACTCCAGGCCTCCATGTCACTCTCAGCTTCATTCTCAAATTAGTTTACCTGAAGATGAAAGGTGCTAAAATTATTATCACCTTGTGAAGGGTGTGAAATGATTTAAAAGTGAGCCAAACATTCTTGAAAAGTGTAGGGATTACATCCTGTAGGACTGAGATACAAAATAAAAACAACTTTGCTAGTGACCATTTCTGTGGAGTACAAGCTAAGAAAATGAACCAGAAACTTCTGCAGGACTGGAGCCACATCTCCACGGTTCATTTGGTTCTTAGTCTTCTCACTGGGCCTGCCAATCAAGACCCTCAGGAAAGTGTGTTTTTGCCATCCAAACTCTGACTGCTTGAAATAAGGTCGACATCTCCAGGGCACTACAGCAGCCAAACACCAGATGGTAATAATATATTTCAACTATTAAAAGTTAGGATCAGAAAGCTAAAGGTGAAAGTCTTATCTCATTTGTCAAATGATGTAAGTCATTATTAAATCAGGACAATCCAGTTATTTTTGGTTGCTATTTATAATGCACTCCCAGTTCATTTGACTTGGATGGCTTATTTTATTGTGTGTTGGACTTCACATTTGTTAAAAGGGTAGAGGGAGAGAGAGAGAGAGAGAGAGAGAGAGAGAGAGAGAGAGCACTAGAAAATGACCTACACAAATTGCAGTACCAAGTAAATAAAAGATTTCTTCATGTGTCAATTAAATGTTATCATGTTGGAGTTATTTGATGAAATTTTGTATCATTTAAAATAATTTGAAACAAGAGACTATGGAAAACTCTCCGGGTAACTTAATGGGCCTTGACAACCTGTATGGGATTTGGGACTTACATTTTAGAATGAAAGTGAACACACATAAAAAAGAAAGGGTGGCATCAATTAGTCCCTTCCTTCCTTTCCTGCTATTTCAGAACCCAGAGCTTTCTCCCTGAGTTACACTCTCAGAACTTTTTTTTTCTTTAATTTTTTACTTTTCAGATAGGGTCTCACTAAGTTGCTAAATTGCACAGGTGAGACTAGAACTTGCTATCCTCTTGCCTCAACCTTTCAGAGTGCTGGGATTACAGGTGTGTAGCATGATACCCTGCTGAATTGATTGCTTTCTTAAGACACTGATAGCAAAAGAGAAAATATTAGCAGACAAAGACATCTTTACTGGGAAATCTTAATATATTTCTTACTGAGAGGTGACTGAGTTTTAGTCTTGAAGGACATTCAAAGAATATAATCTTGGTAACTCTAGTACAGGATCTAGAAAGGGAGAAGGCCCAGTCAGTTTGAGACTGAGATTGTTTTATATTGACCACATCATCAGCATGTGGAACCATCATCACCTTATTTGCCTTTATCATCATCATCACTGCTAATACTTCCTGTTGCCAGACTTCGTTCTAAGAGTTTCTGCCAGTCTTAATTCATTTTATTCTCTCAAAAATTCTACGAATTATGCACTCTTCTTATGTTCATTTTAAAGATGAGGGAACTACAATCGCATAGATAATAAGGATTATAGAATATTTGAGGAGTTGGGAGGAAAATTAAAGCTCACCTTGCCCAACTTTCAGTTTATAGATTAGAACACTCTACCTGGGCACATCATGGCAGAAGGGCCTGGCAGATCAAAGCTGCTTAGTCCATGGTGGCTGGGAGGCAAAGTAGGAGACAGCACCAGAGAGGAAGGGACCAGGGACCAGGTAGACGCTTCAAATTCTCTTCCTCCATGACTTACCCAGAGACACATAGAAGGGTACTTTACTACTCTCCTGGGCAGCTCCCAAGCCAATCAAGCTGACAATCCACCTTCATGGTCACATAATGGAATTTAATATTTCTAATCATATATTATTTTACTGCTGTTTTTATAATAACATAATGGTTTATTTATGAAAGGGAAAGTTTTAAAGGTGCCCACTGACTGTTTTTAGTGCATCTTTCAATATATATGTATAATCAAAATATAGGATGAATATTTAAATTTTAAAATTTACTGCAATAAAAGACCCATTGCTATTATGCCACTCAAAATACTCTTGCTCATTTTGAACACATGTTCCCCATCATGTTTGCCACTTTCTGAAGCAGTTCCAGAAGGTGTGATCACAAATACAATGGCTGCCACTGCCGAGTGCCATCCAGGGGAAACTTGTGAAACTACGATGCCATGTCCTTACCCACCTTATACAGCAGGTCTGGCCCTGTAACATGTCTAGCTCTTGCCCAAAATCAAAATGCCTGTGAAAGTTAAATGTTTTTAATCAATTCAGGACAAGGGGGCAGCCACAACAGCACAACTAAAGATATATAACTTCCAGAACTGCTCCAGAAAGAACTGCAAGAATAAAGGGATGAATATGGTGGAAGGGAAGAGGGGTATTTTGAGGGGAATTCATAGTGATATATCTTACTGTGCTAAATATTTTTAATTTAAACATTCAACATATTATTCTCTCTCACCTCACAAAAGACTGGGAATAATTTTAAAATGAGAACTGTGCACAATATTTACTGAAAAAAATGTAGGTTAATAGACATAGACAAAGATGAGATTTTATATTATCATTATTTTTTCTAGTTAAATGTACGTGAAGCTGTTAGTGCTTTAACGAAGCCAGCCAGTCAAATATTACATTTTCTGTGTAAAAGGAAAAATTGAAAATGGAGACATTTAAGAACAAAGTAAATCTGGGAGTTGTTTCATTTACGCAAAGATGTGATTTGAACTTGTATGTACCCAGAAGAGAAA
>RJWM01021428.1:0-36445 GCA_004363535.1 Dasyprocta punctata
ATATTGAGTTTTGTATCCACGTGAGTTGTGCATTCCTTCCCTACAGACCAGATAAGTAGAAATATAATTTAGGAGGAAGTGTGCCTGATCAGCACCGGATTGAAACAAGGCAGGTGAATTTTTATGATGCAAATACTGTACCTAATTGCTTCAGTTTAATAGACCCTGATGTGGCCATCTCCACGATAGGTATACTGCAGCAACTAGAATGGACAGGTGATATTTTTAGACTAGTGAATGTTCTTTTTTTGGACAGGAAAAGTCTAATGGTTGCTTATTGCTTACATTGCAGAATGCTTCCTCTTTTTACACACCATTTCTACACTTAGGTTTTTAGCTTCCATTAGATTATTGAACTGATACAGAGTAAGTCTCTACTTTTAAATTTCCTAGAACTTTTAATTTGCTCATATCTGTCATGGACTGACTTAATGAATTCTACATCAGTAAATCATTTGATCTACCATATTTCAAAGTTTTTATACTCTCTAAAGTATTCTGATTTGTGTACAGTTGTCAGCAAATCAGTTTTTGCAATGTTCTGGAAATTATCTTTGAATATTCACAATGATTCTAATAGAGCAAGCTGTTAGACTAATTCCTTATTTCTGCAGACATAAAAACTGGAACACTGAGAATTTTGGTGATTTTTTTACTGTGATTTGACAAACGTATATTAAACATTCATCATGTGCCAGATTTAATAGGAAGTTATAAGGCAGTAAGCTATCTATTTATGCTATCTTAGAAGAATATAGTGATCAATGAATCAAATTTAAATATGTGAGGCATTTAGCAAAAAGTATGCAAATATTAGGAATCTTTGTTCTGTTTGAGTCTAAGTTCATTTAATGGGTGAATGAATGAACATGTACTATTTTCAGTATCTCTCCTTTCTATAAATAAAGTAAAAGCAAAGTTCAATAAGTATTCTCCAACTTTATAGAGAGTTCAAATGACTACAGTACCAATTGTTGCAATTTTTGATAAACTGCAGCAGTCTTTCTGGCATCGTGGTGAACACACAGGACATATGACCCGTGCTAACAGATATACTATCAAAGAAGCACAAAGGCCATCAAGATAACACAAGGAGAAAGCGAACAACTTGTTCGAAGAGGAAACAGCTGGAGCTGACTTCTGAATGCTAAACAGTTTTGAATTTCTCTTTGATTCCAGGAAGCCAAATCTTTACCCCTTAAACTTTGAGATATATTCTGAACACCCAGAAGACCCCCAGACTAAGTTGGGAATCTCCTGTGGAGAGGTTTCCTTGGGTCATTTTCTTAACTCTTCTCTTCTGCATTGGTTCAGCGATGTAAGAAAAAGGGCCTTTGTCTGATATTTTCTTCTCTGATCTTACCACAATGCTGAAAGGACAAAGGTCATGCCATGCACAATGGAGGCTATCTAAAATAAACCAACAGACACAATATTGCAGTTTGAGGCAGTATTAGTGGGTTCCATTTAGTTCTCCATATACAGTGGCTAATATGCTAAGAACTTAATATAGAGCATGAAATTAACTGCAAGTAGTAGGGTTACCACTATAGGCGAGGACACTGAGGACCAGAAAGGAATAGTGGCTTTGTTAAAATATACTGAGCACAGAGTAGGATTTTGAACCAATCATGGAAAGTTCCAAAAGTCTGCAGTTTAACCAGTCCCCACACCATCCCTTTCAGTGAAAGATTTGTAGGTTGTATCCACAACAGAATCTGCTTCTTTCTTGGCTCTGGTTTCATGTAATTATCCCTTCTTTTTGAATAACCTGGAATATCTTCTTATTACTGCATTTGTTAACTTAATTTGTAATGTTTATTTTAAGTGTCAAGAAAGGTATTTCTAAACCAGGTTCAAGTCACCTTAAATACAAGAATAATGGTTAAATTTCGCATCCCACAAGTATTGTATAAGACACTACTGAATGATTACCTTTAGGAATAATTTAGTGAATTGAAGGTCATTTTGGTACTAGAGAATGGTAAGTCATACATGTTACTGTGAAATTCCACACATTGCATACTTCATGAATTCTTTTAACATTGCAAGCTAGTCACAAATGTGTCTTAACAAGCAGGAAGAGCTTGACAGTCTCAAATATGAAAAAAAAATAGAATTAATTTATTGACAATCTGCTATTGTCCTACTATTTTGCTGTAGAATTTTTGTGATATTTTTCTACAAAAGAATTTATAGACATGAATAGAAAAAAAACTCTCAAGGAATAGGACAGTTCACCTATATTAATCTTTAAGACCTATCCAATGCCGTGATTCAGACAAATTCTTATTGTAAGTTTGTAGAATTAAATGAAAAAATAAGTGGACAAAGTGTGAGTTACCAACTGTGCACTAATAACTTCTATCTTTGAGGTCTTTAAAGACCCTGCAAAAAGTCTACTTCTTCAGGCTGCAATTGATAGAAAACCCAACTTAATTCTCTGGTCATTTTCTCCCTCATCATCTCTAAATTAATCTATTTTACATCTCTAAATGAATATCTTTAGTCTTCTCATTGGGAAAGTCTTCATGTTCTAGAATAGGTTGCTGTTTCATAAGACTAGGGCATTAAAAGGAATTAAGATGAAAGAAATAGGACTTCAGGTGAGCGTCAACCGATACAAATGCCAGCCCACATAATGGGCAGACTAAGTAGTGAAAGGCCATTAATTCTGATTCTAAAATTTAGTTTGGGCTAGAGTGAAATTTATGTTTTCATGCCTATTAAGACATAGTGTGACAGGGGAAATAATACGATGATATTAATGGAATATACATTTTAAAAATTGGGAAAAGAAGTTTCTTGCAGTTATTTGCCTGTAATAACAACAATGTGTGCTTTTTTACTGACTCATATTCCCTAAAACAATACAAAGCCAGCTCACTGTTTCCTTTTACTCTTCTTTTGTTTTCTTTTTTCTGTTCTTTCACTGCTAGCATGCTCCAAAAATAATTTACAGGTCAAAACACTTCTTGACTCAAAGAATATCATATGTTTGTAAAGTTTATTACAAAAAATATCCACTTATCTCTCTCTGCGTCTCTCAGTCTTTCTCTCTCTCTCTCCCTCTCACTCTCTGTCTCCATCTCTGTCTCTGTCTCTCTGTCTGTCTGTCTGCCTGTCTCTCTCTCTCTCTCTCTCTCTCTCTCTCTATATATATATATATATATATATATATATATATATATATATATAATCTGAAGTAGGTAGAAGAGGTTGACAGAAAACATTTTAGAACTGAAAACACTAAGAGCATTTTGAAGATTGTTGAAGTTAATTATAGAGACAGTAAATGGAATGGCAGGCAAGATTCTAGCTAAGATCAGTTCCAAATCTTTTTCATTGTACAGCTTTTTTTCATAATTGCTGCAATATTAACAAATAAATAAAGCTCTGATTTTCACAACAAAGACTCCATCTCTATTTGAGATGCTTACTTAATTAGAATAATGTCTCCTACAGTTGAAGTGCCTGCCTTGACTATGAGTAGCACTGGATCACAGAGATGGGATAGGGAATATCAGATTCTTACCCTGCAGAATGGGCATTCATAAAAGTTCAGACTAGATGCAATGTCACCAGCACCTCTCAGTTTAATATTTTTCTTTCTCTTCACTGTCGCACTGCTATCACCCAAACCTTTTCATTTCTGAAGGAGGCTATTGCCAAGGCCTGAATACTGGCCCATCCCTGAACACAGTGATCATCCCCTGGATTTAGCTTATAATATTTTCAATGGTGTTGTATTTTCTTTGTCCATTTTTCATAAACAGATATTTAATGTAATCATTGTTCCTACCTAGATACTACTACGGTCCCTTTATGGTGTGTTTCTAGAACATAATAGAGTACGTCATACTTGGAAAATGAAATCTCTGAAGGTCTGACTTCAAAAATAACTCCTTTTCCCACATGCTACTGCTCTCTGTATTCAATGTCATTCTTTCATCATCCAATATCTGCTTATATAATATTTCTTCAGCAACTTGAACCTACTTTCCCTTGCTAACACGTGCAAAATTTCCTCTCAGTCTTCAGAAAGCAGTTTACGTGGCACACTTTCATTGTAACTCTCATCATTGTGTTAAGAAATGAGAAATTCACCTTCACTAGTAATATAGCACCATTCACATTTACTTCAACCTGTTTGTGGCTATCTTTTGATCCAACTCCCTAAAGGTAGATTGACCTAAAAGTTTAATCAGACATACGTTGAAATATTTGTGTTGATTATTCTTATTACTTGAGTTAGTGAAAAAATAAAGCAGCTCTATTAAAAATACTGGACAGTGATTTCATTACTTCTGTTTTACTTTAACTCTATCTTTAAGGATTTTATTCAGTCTCATACTTTTTAAGTTCATTTAAATATTGAGAGTTCTTAAACTTATACCCCTAATTTAAAACACCCATCTTCCTACTAGGCCTCTACATTTTTTGTTGTGTTTTAATTTTAACTGTTTTTGCACTTTTATTAGTACATGTTTGCAGTGCATAATGATTACATTCACTGCTGGAGGGTATATTTTAGTTTCCTTTTTTACCTTCCCTCCTGCAAACTCCTTTTTATTTTTTCAGCAACAGATTGTTCTATTTATCTTTTAAGACCTTATGAAGTTAATTATCATATATACAGATTGAAAACCAGACTAATAGGCCAAAGAACATATATAGAACATTTAATACAATCATTTACTAAGTCAAGGTACACATTTAGATACTTTGTCCTCACTGAATTTTAATACCTTTCCCCACTACTCTTCTGTCTCGTGAACTTACCACAGATTTCTCATAGTACGATCAACAGTGAAGTTCTAGGTGAGCACCCTGACATTCTGAGAGGCTCAAGAACAAGATTCCAAATAAATTCTACTTAATCCTGGGGAAAATTTAAAGAGAGAGAGAGAGAGAGAGAAGGAAAGAGAAAGAGAGAGACAAGAGAAGAGAGAAAGAAAGAGAAGGAAAGATAAAGAGAGACAGAAGAGGGAAGAGAGAAAGAGACAGAGAGGAGAAAGGAAGGGAAAGAAAGGAAGGAAAGAAGAAAAAAAAGAAAAAAGGAAAGAAAGAAGTATTGATGCTGGGGATATAGTTCAGTGTGAAGACCATAAGTTCAATTCCTACTAAACTTTTTCTCTCTCTCCAGGCACACAGAGGCAACTTCTGTTTTTGGCCCACAAACTGATTGTTCCAACAATATTTCCTCACCTGACTAATAACGTCTTTCTTCTTCCAGTGGTTCAAGTGAAATCATTAGGACCCGACAACTCTCTTCTTGCATATTGTATCAGATCCATTGTAAAACCTGCTATTGAGATCTTCAAGTATGTGCATAACTTGGCCTATTCTCATCCTTTCACTGCTTTCTCATGCATCCAAGACATTTCTCACTCGAATAATTGCAAAAACCTCCTCCAATCGCTTTCTGAACTCTGCACTTGTGCCTGTTAAACTTGAAGACATTTTATTGAAATAAATATCAGATTCTTCTCTTTTTCAAACCCTCTGAATTCTTCTCAGTAAAATTCTTAGTTTTTCTGACGGCCTACAAGCTATATATAATTTATTCATAGATTTTAACTTTGATATTTCTCACTACCGATTCAATTTATTGGGCTCCACCAATGCTGGTTTCTTTTTGTTATCAAAACATGCCACATTTCTTCTAGTTAAAACTCTTTGCACCTGATATACCATCTAACTAGACTCCTCTTTCTCTGTTTCCTTGCCCCTATGCCCTTTCTTTATTTCAATATTTCACTCATAATTAACTGATAACCCGCAACTATCCTGCATCCTTGTGTACCTATGAGCATTTTAGCCCCCTTTTGACATTTTTTTATCTTTTATCATTTGTGTCTAAACATCACAAACTTGCTGTGCTTGTAGAAAAGAGATATGCCCCAAAGAATATTGCATTTATTAACAATGTTTTTATGTTACTATTGAAAATACTACATATTGTAATTTTGTCTTGATTATTACCTTTCTCTCCACTAGAAACTCTGTTCTGAACTCAGGGATTATTATATGATTTATTTGATGTATATTCTGAATAGTTAGTATGATCACGTTAGGAAAAATAAATAATTATGAGACAACTTGCGTGTGATGGTAAGCAAAGTTATTTTGAGGAAATTGAGAGACCATTATGGTGACCATTGTTGATTTCCTGTTGTCTTGATTGAAGTTCTGTATCACTTGCATTCTTCTGTTCTGGTTTGTTTTATTCTGTTATTTTTTATTCTCCTTAAAATAAATAAATAAATAAATAAATAAAATGAAGTGAGGAGGTGAGGGAAAGGAGGAGAGAGGAAGGAGAAAAAGAGGGAGGGGTCTCCATCCATTATACTTATTGCTAATAGGTCATTCATAAAAATGAAGCTGAACTGTACTGATGACATAGAAGTACATCTAAAATACATTACAAGGAGAAACCAACATCTGGAATGATGAATACATTACTATTCACATTCTTTAAAATGTACAATTTGGATAGCGTAAAATGAAGACTGAGAAAGCCACATGCCGGTTGGCGATTACCTCTGGAAGTGGTAAGAAATGACACTCAGTAACTTTGTTTTACATTTCTTTATAATTTGCACTTAAAAATATAGAAATGCTAAATTGCTAACAGTCACATTTTAATATCCAGCAATAGTGTATATACATATTTTTCACATTGAAAACTGACCATAGCATACTCATCAAGTTGAAAGCAATTTAGAGAATAGTAATACTGTGAGAATTAATATTCAGCTCAGAAATCCAAAACACTCCACTGATTAAATGTATTTTTAAATATGTGTTGCCAAAGCATAGTTGGCCACAAAACTTAACCAGAACTGACATGCCTTTATTTATAGATTTAAGTCCCACAGAAAGCGAATATTTATAATTTTTAAAAATTCTGCCCCCAAATTGGAAGTAGATGATGTATACGACAGACTTCTTGAGTAGTATATGAAATAGCATATGATCAAATTAAAATTAAATCAAAATTTTATGTAAGATCTATAGGCACAGAATAAAAAGAAATTTTAAATGGATAGTTCCTGCCTCAGGCATGCATGTGCCCCTGTATTCCCGTTTGAAACAAAACAAACGTAAGATTTTGTCAAGGCAAAGTCCCCCTAAAAGAGAAAGGAAATCAATTACGCTAAAATGATACATAGGTGAATTTGAATGGCATGGGGATGAAGGAGATAACGGATTCCAAGCCCACTCTCAGACAAGTTCTGCTCCAGGGACAGTTTCAATTCTAACAGTCAACAGTTGCGCCATCATGGCTGAATTCACAGCATCTCAGCACTAAACAGTCATGTGCTTTTCTCCCGTCCCAGCACCTTTGGCTGGTTTCTACTGAAGCCAAGAGGGAGTTCTGGTGATATTAATAGAAGGAAGCATGTTCTTTTCCTGTTCAGCTATTTGAAGAAATGTTCAATTGCAAGGTGCACTCAATTATGCAGCTTATCTTCCTCAGCTCAGATAGAGCTCACTGCTCCTCCCTCCCATTACAACCCCATTTAATGGGTCTGTAACTGACTTGCATTTTGTGATATAAAATTTACAAGGTAAAGAGTGTCTGCAGTGGCAGGGGGAGTGCTACTGTTATTGTTTCCCAGTGCTGCTAGTCACACTTGTATTGGGTATGAACACTCCTAATTGGGTTCTTGGCTGTAAATACATTGTAAACAAATTTAGAAGATAATCAGGCAATGTTAACTGAGAGGTGGGAAATTATTGTCATCAACTGGATGACCTTAAAATGCAGCACAGATAATTCTTCATAGGAATTAGAACTACAACCAGCTCTTCATTCATGGCTCAGGGACGGTGCTTGTTGAAACAAAACAGAACCAGGCCACAGAATGAAATTGCATCATGCCTTTAGGACCAGAAATATTTAAGGAGTCATACCTACAACTGTTCTTGAGATTCTTTGCAAGCTTTGAAACTCACTTCAAATACTGTTTCTTAAAACTTTCCCAAATTCACAACAGTTCAAATTAATTTTCTCTTTCCCTCAATTTTTGTTTGTGTTTATGGCGTCTACTAAAGTATCATAATTTCCTACTGTTTGATTTTAAAATGTTTGTGATTACTGTGGAGCTTATCAATGCACAGATGTTTGTGTTTGAGTTATTCTGCTAAATTTGTGTTTTGTCTATTTTATATTGACTTTATATTATCTTTTCAAGTACTAACATAAACATTTTTGTTTAGTTTCATATTTAGCCTTATACCTTAAATTAAAATTTTGATGCAATTACACAATTGCATACACACACACAGAATGTGATTTTAAATATTTTGTGTTTATATTTTTTTAAAAATACAGTAAAACACATTGCCATTAATCTGCCTCAGAATACTCCCCATCACTTTGAGCACATTATCCTGTCATTCTTGCAACTGTTTGAAGAATTCTGGAAGGGCCCTTTTGTTATTATTTCTAGTTGTGCTATTGAGGCTGTCTTGATATGCTCACTACCTGAATGTATTCAAAACATTTAACTTTCATAGTCACTTTAGCTTTGGGGAAGAGTCAGAGGTTACGTACTGCGAGTTCCGGTGAATAAGGGACACAGGAACAAGCTTGTCAACTCATTGCATGACAGACCACACCAGTTTTTGTTGTATTTTTGATGATGAGTTATAAAGACAATGAAAAAGACAATAGGATAAATTCGTATTAAGCAAGAGGATTTTGAGGGAATTAATGGCAATGTCCTTTAACATAATAATTTTCTTTAATAAACATACACTATATTTTTGAATACTCCTAAAGATACACCTGTATGCATGTATTTGAGAGATTATCAAAATAAATATACAGCTATCACAATCTTAAAAGTTTATTTTACGTATCTTCCCAAATCACTTGAAATATCAAGTTCATATGCTATTTATTAAGTGTATATGATTTTTTTACAAAACTGACATATTTTACAATTTATTTTTCTTTCTTTTTAAACAATGAAATGCATTCAGAAATATTTTCTAAGCATCTGATAAGTGCAGAATACTCTAAGCCACAACACTTCAGAAATCAAAATAAATATTTTAAGATTATAATATGGTGATACAATTTCAAAATAGAAAAAATTAAAATGAAAATGGATATAAAATTTGTATGATGAACAAAGTATCAAAATGTTTAAGAGACAGCATCACACACCCTATGAATTTTAGAATTTTTTTCTTTTTGTAAAGAAAGCTTTTGTATTTTGATTGGAATTGTACTGAATCTGTAGATCATTTTGTGTAGTATTGTTATTTAACACTAGTGATTCTTCCAAAACATAAACACTGAATGTCTTTCAAATTTGTGTGACCTCTATAATCTTTCTTCAGTGTTTAATAATTTTCACTGTAGAGAATTTTACTACCTTGGTTAAGTTTATTCCTACATATTTTATGTATTTGTGTGACTCTGAATGACACTGTGATCTCAGTTGCTTTTTCAACAAGTTCACTATTGGTGTGTGAAAATGTTACTGTTCTGTGTGTGTTGAGTTTGCTTTCTGCATCTGCATTGAGCTGACTTGCAAGTTCCAATAGCGTTTTGATGGAGTGTCATGGTTTCACTATATATACAATTATCTCCCCAAATGTTCTCTGGAGGACGAGTGGTCAAGCAAACATGGCATATATACACAATGAAATGTTGTTCAGCCATAACGAGGAATGAAATCTTGTCATTTGCAGTTGCATGAATGGAACTGGAGGTAATTTTGTTAAGTAAAGTAAGTCAGACTCAAATCTGTCAATACCAAATCTTCTCATTTAATTTTGGAAACTAATAAATCAATTTTGTAGAAGAATGGAAAGTAATAGTGGTTAATAGAGATTGGTAAAATTAGGAGGGAACAGGGACAGATACAATTTCTAGAAAAGGTATCAAAGTACAGTTGGACAGTTCTTTGGCACAGTAGAGAAACTGTAGGTTTCATGGTCCATTACATATCAAAAAATGAGAAGAAGATTATAAATTTCTGAACACTCAAAGTGATGAAATTTAAAAGGACGGAATTCCTATTATTCTGATTTGATTTTTATGTATTTTATCTATGTATTGAATTATGTACTCTATAAAAAGTACAAATATGTCTCAATAAAACAGAAAGCAGTTGTGAGTTTGAGACCAGCTTGTGCTACAATGTGAGCAAGGCCTGCCCGAACTACATAGTGTGACTCTGTCTCAAAAAAATGGGGTCAGGAGTTTGGCTCAGTGACTTAAGCACCTGCCAGTCAGGTGCGAGGTTATGAGTTTGAGCCCCAGTACTGCAAAAAGTCAATAAATAAATAGAAATTAAAAAATACATAAAACAGAAAGAAATTTTCATCCCTTGTTTAAGGAAGCATAGAGCTACTCTTAACAGAAGTTTTCTCTGTTTTCCTGGAAAGTCCGTAGTTTCTGAAAGTTGCCATGTGCTCATAGGGCATATTCTCATTTCCTTATTTGTTCCTGACTTTTCTAGAAGAATGGTTCAAGTCCCTTTGCACAGCTGGTTTCTCCCCAAGTCACATTTAATGATGGAGTGAAGGAAGTGTCACCCTGTGTTAGTGCTAGGAATAGCGTGACTACAGGTGCTCTCAGCACCTCTGTTCCCAAGTAGTTACAGGTAAGTGTAGGGAACAGGAACTTTATTAGAAAATTTAGTAACTCCTAGGCCCAAAATATGCTCGGCAATATTTTCTGTTTTAATAAATAACTTATATTTTTTCCCATCTGTCTGACTTCAGAATTAACTCTCATTTATTTCTAAACTCAAGGGAGATATAGGTATGTGATCTGTTGAACTCTTTAAATTGCCACAGGATGGGACGTTCCTATACTAAACTCTTTTCCAAACTCTAAAGATTTAGAATACACACTGTATTGTATAATTATCTGTAATATAAATGTACTGGCATCTTTACTATTTTTTTCTATGCATGGTTTAAATATACAGAGATTAGTCCTTTATTTCTGGGAGTATAATACACTTGAGGCATATTATTTGTTTTGTATTTCTTTTTTCCATGCCCTAACCTTCTCTCCCTTAATTATCAGTCACAAAATATTGTGACATCTTCCATCCTGGATCCATAGCTGCTGCTTCAATCTTTCACCATTAGTCCTCTGGCCCTCGAGGAAAACATGATGTTTAGCATGATAATGTAATTGAGGTCATATTCTGCCTTCAGTCATCTATGTGAAAATGCTGTATGACTAATGAGACAGTCTTAACAGAGTTTTCTAACTGTATCCTCTAATAGGACTAAATAGGCAGTCTTTCCTCAGCCCCTCTTGGACAAGAGTGAAAATCTGTCCCACCCTTCATGCTTCTGGCAGAGTCGAAAAAGTAAACAAATCAGTGTTTCATGTGGCTTTTCAGAAACTGAGTAGTAAGAAAAACCAACTTAATCTATCTTATCTCGCTCTTTGACAACATTTCCTTAAATTTTCTGGATGTTGGGCAAATGCATCATAATGGGAAATTGGGTCATCATGAAAATACTATAGATTTAGAGAATTTGAGGCTATCTTGCCATTAACAATGAATAGAGTGGGAACAGAGAATTCAATTCCACAGTACTGGGTGGAATTTAATCAACCAGGGGTAGGAGACTGGTATAGGGTGGCAGTTCGCTTGTTTGGGTTTAATTCTTTACATCTCCGGAAATATTGCCCTACTCTTGTCTTCTTCCTGCAGTGCACTTTAAATTTCATTTTCCCCTTATATAAAGTGGAGATTTTAGAAATGGCTACTTGATAGAACTTTTGAGAAATTAAGAAAACAAACAATGGATGGGTTACAACATAACATAATGCCATGCTCAAAATAAGGCAAAACAATAAGTATCAGGGCTTTATTCAATATTTTAGAAACATAGATTTGTATGTGCATGTGTACATGACTAATCCTAGGTGTATTGATCAGCTTTTAAACTGCTTATAAAAATACCTGACGCAATTTTGTGAAGGAATTTATTATGGGTCCTGGTTTCATAGGGTTCAATCCATTGCTGGTTGGCACCATGCCACAGTGGAAGGGCATGGAAGAGTAAAGAGGCTGAGTGTATGGTTACTGGATATCAGAGTACAGGTGGAAACACTGAGATAAGAACAGGAACGAGATGCAGTCACCAAAGACTTGTCCATATTATGCACCTAAACACACACATCAGTGTACTTTACTAAATTCCTAGGCATCTCTGAGGCCACTCAACTTGACAATCAGTCGTGACCATTATCCTAGACAATACCTTTCATGCCGAATTTTACCCTGTCAAAAGTCATAGTGACCTAATTGTAACAACATTCTAAACTTCTGTTTCTCATTTGTGTTACTGGAAAAAAATTAACTAGATGACAAACTTAATGCTGTTCACTTCTATCTCCTTTCTTGCCCATTCCACAAAATAATCTTCAAGATTCTGAAACAGGCCCATCTGATCATAGCTTTACCATGTATAGGATTCTTCAACGCTTTCTCATTGTTATCAGAATAAAGAAAATGTAATTCTCTTCATGATCTGGCATGCTTTACATCATTCAGCTCCACAGGTGATGCTTAATTTCTTTAAGATGCCACTCTTTTTTCTGTCTCAGTCCATTTGCATATGCCATTCTCTCAGCTTCATTGGATGGTGAATGTCCACATGCGTTTCACATCTATTGAAACATCATCTGTTCCAGGAAATATTTCACCATGGTTCCATGGTAATAATGAGTCATGCTTTGTATGATTTCTTTTTTGCACATTTTCCCACCACTTGTTTAGTTTATCTAGAACATAACTAGAAATTAGAAGAATGTGATTATTTTGACATCTTCCTATGACGTGAAACTTATTGAGCATGCTCCCATTTTCCTGGAAACTGAATGAATCTGAAAAGTTTTCAATAATAATTTCTAGAGAGATATGAATGCCCTGTGATAAATCCATTTAATTTTTGAGAACTGAGATTACAATTGATTAACATGTCTACTCATGCTCATCCAGCCATCAAATGATGGAACATAAAACTGGTCATCATTTCAAAAATTTTAAATTGGTAGCAACAACAAATAGGAATCCAGTTGGGTTAGAGATGGCAAAGACTTGGCTAGAGTGCTCTGGACCCTTTTTAATTCCCACTACAGACATGTTGGTCCATCCTAAGACTCTAGCCCAATGAGCACAGACTGACCTTCAATCTTGCTCAACCGAACTCTTCAACCATCTGATTGAAGCCTATTGGCAATCCTGAGCTAGATTGGTTATGTTGACAGATGATGAATACAATACCATCTCAATTCAAGTGGAACAACTAAGTAATGGTTTTAGTTTATGCAGATGTATTTTGGAATTTTTTGCTTTCCTCAAAGCTTCTTACATACCTCCGTGTATTATCTTGTACATCCATAAATCTGCAACTAAAGCTGGATAACTGAGTGAACACAAGAATGCAATAGTGAATGTGATTGAGGCACATGGGACTAATAGAAATATGTTTATTAATTTTAGCCACTATTGGTCCTTTATTTATAAGCATTTCTGTTCCCTGTTTTTCTTTCTGTAGCCAATGGACCAAAACAAGGTCTAACCATATTGGCAAGTCCTACTAAATTGGATAAGAAAGATGGAACATTCTTTTTCCCAGTCACCTATTTGGATATATCTTTCAGGATCTTGCTCAAGGCCAGGCTTCCTGGAAGATTTCAGTGTCCAGGATAACTCTGAAGATGAGTGAAATGGAATATAATGTATGTGCCTTGACTTCCCAGACTGGCCGGGCCACTCTGAGAGGAGGCAAATCAGAACCTCTCTTCTGTCAGATTTGATTTCTGTTCCATTAGGATTTGCCTCCTCCCATCAAACAGCAACATTTCTGATCCACACTGAGCTCCTGCAATCTTTTTGACAGCCTTATCCACTACTCAGTTTTAATCAGCCCCAGGTAGATCAGAAGGAATTGATATAAAATATTTGATTGGGTGCCTGCCTGTCTTTTTTCTCTCCATCTCTTTACCTTTCGGCAGCTGAAGGGGATCCATCATGATAATTTCCCATTATTAGGTTTGAAGTGTTTTGAATGTGAAATGCCTTTTCACTTAGAAAGAATTGATGCCTATAACTTGTAATGTGTTAGCGGTTTGGTGAAGTGCTTGACAGCCTGAACTGCATTACAGGTAGCTAATCCCCATGGCTGAGCTCCATTAAAGAATAGATCGTATCTGTTAATACAGCCATAGAGTGTGGGTCATTGTGCTGAAAGCAGTCTAGCTTCTGGGAGAAAGATTATTATGTGACTTTATTCCATTTTAAACTTGGAGAATGTATGGTAGGTATACTAGTCATGATTGATTAAAGATATGAGAGAGGATTTTATGACTCTCCTGGTATGTGCCAGGTTTATAACTCCCACCAGGAAGAAAAATGTCCCAACGGCTTAAAGAAGACCAATAGCAAATATCAAGCTATGGGCAGCTACCTCTCTCCTCTGCATTCTTCCTTGTGACTTCCTAGGTATTTTATACAGTTCTTTGGAAAAGATGAGAGTTTCTTACTTTCTGATCAATATTGTTTATTAAAAGTATCCCCTAGGAAAAAAATAAAAGGCTTCTGATCCAATATTATAGCTTTGGTCCAATTCAGGTTAAATTCATTTTATCTGCCAAACTAGGAAAGGCAAGTATACTTCAATTCAAGTGTCATCTCTAATGAATAAGTAGTAGAGCTTTGAAGATCTTTATTGAGTATCAAGAACTGTAGCAACGCGTATAAGGCATGACAGTGCCCACTCTAGGCACAGAGGGAGGGTGGAGGCCAGTTTATGACATGTAAGTTATTTTTAATAAAGGCAAACTCAAGCTAATTTGAATGATCACTCTCTGGAGTATTAAAAGAAATGGTAAAGTTTATATCACATTAAATCATTTAATCTACAGAAAGCCCAAATAGAGTATCTGACATCTTGATTATAAGCCAGATCTCATTTTATTACATTCAATGTAGTTTTCAGTACACAAAGTATTATTAATGGAACTCTATAATGTATTTCACATTATGATGAAGACTTCAGTTAATAAGCATTTGATATTAATTTTGAAAATCCTTAAGAAAGGGGAAAAGTACTTAATACATCCCTACTCTTAAACAATACACACATCGTTCTGGGACACTAATTGCAAATTTAAAGGATCACTGAATAAACAAAATAGATTCAAGGACAGTAGGTAAGCAATGAAACTTTTCATAATTATGACCTGTACAAAATGGCTTCAACATCCACTCAGTTTTTCAGAGAGAAAATTCTTATATTCTATAAAGTACTCATTTTTGTTAAACAGTAGTTGTGTCCTAGTATTTATTTAATCAACTTTCTCACAGTGAAACTGAGGTCAGTTGAGATTTTTGTATTTATTAAAAGTGTCCAATGTTGATAGAAAATAATCTACCTGGATTGTTAACCCGATCCCTGTGTTGAGAAATTCTAATATTTTATTAAGTGGTTTTATTAAAAATCTGTTTCCAATAATAGGGTTATTCAAGACCAAAGGTCTGATATTACTAGAAATTTGATTTTTCTATATATTCACAAATCAACTCACACTAAGTCTCAGTGACCCTAATTCCCCACCTGTGAAATCATACCTACTGAATAAAGTAATAGTGAAGATTAAATGGGGAAAATATATATGTGTACATAGCAATGTATTGGAGACACACAAAATGCTGTAGAATCTCCTTGTAAAATTATTTCTCAACAAAAGGAGAGATGTAGAACCTCACTGGCCCGTTTCTTGTATGTGGAGTTTCAACTGCTACAATGATTGAAAACGCAAATAGTTTAGGAAAGTTAGTGAAGGATTATGCTCAGTGAGTATAAAGAGGTTGAAAACAGAAGGCATTACTTTCTCATTCATTTTTAATTAGCAATGATACAGTGGATAAACTCAACGAATTTACTTATATTTGCTACACATTTTTACAAAAACTCTTGCTTGATAACAGTACCTCAAGATAATTGAGGTCTTAATCTTCAACATAAATATGGCAAAAGTGCTAATTCTAGACAAAATTTAAGCCTCAATGTGACAACCAGCTTTTCTGTATAATTTATCTATTATATCAAGCATTTTACCCTTATATGACACCAAAATCCAGTGGCTTATCACTCATTGCCTAAATTCTCTTTAGAAGTATATGTTAAGTATGTTCATTCTCTGATTATACATATTATATATTACATATATTTATATATTTTATATATATATCCTTTCCCCCAGTACTCAAGGGAACAAGTGAACAAAGTGAGCAGGTGAGCTGAACACTTCATACAACCAAAAAAATTAACAAAAATTACCAACAATGACTATCTAGGCATGAACTCCTGCAATCAACCTTTCACTGATCAAATCTTTGGTTGGCTTGCTAGTCCCATTAAAAAAAAACTGGAAATCAATCCTCCAACTTAATGGAAAGCAAAGAAATTTTTTTTGCTTAATAAATTCAGGCAGAGAGAGACAGAGAGAATACCAGGGAAAGTAATATGCTAGAATTCGATGTTCTGAAGTATAAGCTTGCCTTTACCGTGTGGAGTTGGAGAATCAAACTGGCCTCTAATGAAATGATCTATTCCAGACAAAAGAGCCACTGCTGTTTAAAGTGTTTCTAATGATGTTAGAATATTGCTTTCAGTTCTTGAACTTCTGCATGTGTCTCTGGGTAGATATTTCTGTCTTTTGTTTATGTAAAAATATCCATGACTATTGTCCAGCCCTAATCTTCATTGGACTAGTTTTGTACAGAGCTATGCTCTCTGCTTGCCTTGGCCATGCCACATACCTGTTTCGCAGACCTAGAACAAAGAAAAGGCTTTGTTCAGAGAAAGAAACCAGCACTTTTTCTCTGGCACCTACTTCTTTATGTTCTTTTGCCACAATTTCCAACAGCTAAGTCATGTGTGACATCTAGGGTAGAGTGTCAACTTGGCTTACTTTGAGATCTGCCAGGGGATTTTTGGAACACACTAGTGGGTATGTCTGAGTGTCTCATGGAGTCATATCCTTAGGGTCCATAGCTGGTCCTCTCCTCTTTCTTCATTGGTGCTATTCAATTACTTTGTTTCTCAGTCAGCATGAACTAAACGTCTTTGCTCTATCACATCTTTCATGTCATGATGTTTCTTTCTTGTAGTCAGCTGATCATAGAATCAATCCCCTAAAACTTTGAGGCAAAATGCACCTCTCTTGCTTTAAATTGTGTATATTAGCTATTGTATCTCAGCACAAGAATTGTGATCAATAAACTGTAGAATCAACCAAAGTGCCAGTCAAGAGATGAATATGTAAAGGAAAGGTGGTCTACGTGTAACGAGTATCTTATTTATCCACAAAGAAGAACCAAATTGAGTCATTCAAAGGAAAACAGATGGCACTGGAAATCACTATATTAGGTGAGATAAACCAAATTCAGAAAGTGAAATATCAGGTTTTCATACATATTTGGAATCTAAAAGAATTAAAAAATTATTTATAAGAGACAACTGAAAAATGAAAAAATACTATAAGAAAAGAGAAATAAAATCAGAGGGAAGGTGAAGAAAGATATCAAGCAGGGGTAAAAATGATCAAAGTACATTAGAAGCATGAATAAACAAGTTGAAGTAAAACACACCATTGTCTATAATTAATATATACAAATAAAAATATAATATGTCCATCAAATATGAAAGAATAAAGAAAAGATGACATTTACACATAATGGAATACTACTCTGCCTTAAAGAAAGATAAAATTGAGTTGTTTGTAGAGAAATGGATGCACCTGAAGAATATAATGTTTAGTGAAGTACATCACACACACATGCTCAATATATTGCATGGTTCCTCTTATATGAAAAATCCAAAATATAAAGAGCAAAATAAAAAAAATAGGATTTAGAGAGATAAGTTCCTTGCAAAAGGGAAAGTGAATAATAGATGGGAGGGGAAGATGGTGATAATAAAGGCATGAAAAAAGAATTAAAATGTTTTACGTATCTGTGCTAACTCCCCTTGAAGAATGTAACCATTATATACTACAAACACACAGCAATAAAAAACACGAAAAGTGAGAATAAATTAAATAGGGGGTAAAAACGGAACTAGCAAGAACAAGTAGCTGGAGTAGTTCATATGGCAGTAACAGTTCCCAGGTGTGATCTTCATTTTTTGTTTCTGGGTCAGTTATCTGTGGGTGTTGGTAATTTGAAGCCAAGTTCAAGGACTACTGCCAGAGGAACACTGAAGGAGAACAGAGGAAGGGGAAAGAAGACCACCTGGCCTTCAGAGCAAGGCAAATGTCAGTAAAGGATTTCGTCATATACTTACAGAGCTTTTCAGATCAAATTTTTAAAATTTGTTCATAAAACGTAAGCTACTGACTTTCATGGATTTTGAGCTGTTGATGAACATGTCTCACACATGACTTACTAATCTCAGTATATATCACTTTGGGTATTAAAGGGTTTACATTAGTAAAATTTATATAGATAATTGCCTCAGATACTTCCTCATTGCTAGGATGAAATACCCAACACCCACAAGGTAAAAGTGGAGAGGTTTATTTTAGCTCACAGTTTGTAGAGGTTTCAGTTCATAATCAACTGGTTCCAAGGTAAGGAGGCATGGAAGTGGGCATGGCAGAGAGGAAATAGTCGATAGACAGGAAACAGCAAATCCAGCTACCAGCCTCCCTTTCTCTTTTATCCCATCCAGGCTACAAGCCTTTTTGGGGTCATGGGTGTGATTTCCCATTATCCATACTCAGAACTATGCTAAACCAATCAGTGCACTAATTTAATTATCACATATCCTTGATCCATATTCATACACCCTAGATACAACCACCTCCAGAAAGTCCCACTTGTGAGCTCAGAAGACCTCAGAGGGAGGAGCATTTAGATCTAAGCCACAACAATCTTTTAAAAACTGGTTTCAGTGGTACATTTTGTTCTTTGCACATGAAACTCACACTTACAGGAGTTTCAGGAAAAAAAAATTGTATGAAAATTTAAAATGTAAACACTTAAGATGTAGCGTTTCAAAAACGCTTTTTTCTTTTGGTACTTTTTCTTGTCCTTATATAAATATACTGAGAACCTCAGAATATACAAGAGACTACAGCCTTTGGATCCAGTCCTGTCCACTGTTGGAAGATGTCAAAAAACTTATCGTTAGCATGCTGACAATATCAAGCCAGAGTGTCTGGTAGTGCACACCTGATTTAATCTACCAAGTATACTTTTTGTTTTATTCTTCAGATAAAAAACTCCTTCAGATGACTTAAAGTGGCATGACTAGAATATTTTTGAGTTCTACATAATCTGTGATGCAGTCTTTATATCTTACTAGCCTAATTCTTAACAAAAATTGAGTGACCAATAATACCGGGAATTTCAACAAACTGATATATGTGGTAGGTGAAAGTTATCGTACAACTTGTACAATTGTTACAGTCTTAGTTATGTTCTGGGTTTTGATTTCTGTACTTCATGATCATACAAAAACAGAACTATGATTTTTATTTAATCATTTATCATCTGATCAAAGGTGTTTTCAGTATTTCAGGAAAATTTCTAGAAGACATTTTTTATCTCTTGAAATTTTCAAGCTCTGGATTCTGCACCTATGCTTACCTCTCAACCCTCAACTCATAAGTTCCACTCTCAGAGAGGATTATAAAATATTTTTATTTTATAATTTCTGTTTAGAGGTTACTTACTCTGACCCTTGTACTCACGTTGTTCTGAAACTTACCTATAGACAGATCGCAGGCCACATATTTGCATTAGTGTTTGTATTTCTAAGAAAGATTTCTCGATCATTCTAGATTGAGTCTCATCTGCTTTCTTCTCTGAATATTCTAAGTCATTGGAATGCAAACATCTTTTCTAGATTGCGATGATATCTCTTGTCACTGTGAAAGCTGGAGGTAAACTTTTTGTCTGTCCTCTGATCTTTCTTTCATCATCTATATCTGGATCATTATTTCAGTGCATCACCACTTTGGGGACCAGTGCCCCCAAAATAATTCATTCAAATATTGTCACGCATAAAAGTTAAAATACATTCTCTTTCACTACTTTTCATTTATTGCCCCTTTTTCTTGAATGACAATAAGGCTTACTTTTCACTTTATTTTAAAAAAGACGAGCTATATTCAATCACCTTAAAGATTTTAGCACATTAGTTGATTATAAGCACAACTAAGTTGAAGTGAATGTTTCTCTTAGAGTGAATTCTCCCAAATGCTTTATTACGTGTCTCCCTGAATACAATAATCCTGTGAGATGGGAAATTTAAAAAAAATCATTATTTTTCAAATAAAAAGCAAACAATCAAAAACTGAAGTTTAAAAATATCAGATCAATGCTTTAAATTTATAATGTGAATAAACAGGATAACCACAACTGAAGCTCAGGTCTGTTGATGTTACAGCGGATGGCTACTCACCAAGACACCCTGCCTTTTGGCCAGTTAAGATGAGATATATGCACATGTGTGTTCACAGTTAGTCATAGAGCCACAGTGTTTTATAGAGCAGGAGAATGTGAAAAGGAAGGGAAAAAAATATCCTTTGTATTCTGTAGGTAATCACTAAACACCACTGGCATGACAATATTAATGTATTAGGATATTTCTTCACCACCAAAAGTTGCCGTATTTCAGAAATTCAATTAAAAATAAACTTTGCAAATTACGTGACATCCGTCATTTGTTATGTGTGACTTAACTAACAGATGTGTACATCTGGCATCCAATATTCCATCTCACATGGCCACTTAGATTTGGAGATTGGCAGCAGTTGCAGAGAAGGAAGATAATGAGAATACTCTGATGGGAAAGCATGATAATTTCTTGGACAACTTTATCTTTGTGCTGTTTCTTTTGCTCTCCTCACAATCTTTGGCTTTGCCCAGACTTTGGCTTCAGAGTTTCTGACTGTATAGTTTGCAAACTTGCAATTTCACACCATATTTGTCACCATAGCAACAAAAAAAAATCCTACAAAGTGGAAAATTTGTTGAATCAGCCACCAGATTTATGTCTTGCCGGTGTCCAGTCAAACACATTACTGCATGTTGGGTGATCTGCACAATGGCCTGGTATTTGTCTTAAAGGATTTAGAGGGATCTTTGATTCCTGCATCTCTCAATGATTTCTTTTCTGACCTTGTTTTCTTCCTCTCTAGACTTGATACTTAGCCAAGAAGACATAATACCTTTCTATGTTTCAAATCCTGTTTTTAGTAGGTCTTCATCTGGCATGGAAAATAAAATTTGGGATTAACTGAAGTTTAGAAAGCAGTGTTTGTCATCGTTCTCAGAGCTGGTTGAGAGATAATTGTGTCCCAATCAGAATGCTATAATTGAAGAGAGGCTTATATATGAATTTTAAGTAAGGAAACCTGAGATTGAATACCAAGAGTTAGCTTGTTAGATGGTATTTCAGTGTCAACATCTGCTATGGACCCAAACTGAAACCTAAGGTACCAAGCAAGAGAAAGGAATCCAACCAGGCAGACAGATTGTTTGAAATGTCAAGCCTCAGTAGGAAAACGAGGTTCACATGTCTCTACAGACAGTATATCCAAAATTAGGTATCAGTCACCTATGGAAGAGTGAAGCTTTCCTTCTACATTGACCAATTAGTTCTTATTTTATACCAGTTCCTGTCCAGAGAATATGCAGTGGGAGGAATGAGAAAGCTTTTCTTCTCAGACATGCCTGATATCCCCAAGGCTAATAAAAGGTTACTTCTGGATTCTGCTCTAATTTTCCTATTCTCTGTAAAGGTTCATACTGTACAAAAATCCTAAATACTTAAAAAGAAAAACTCAAAACAACAATAAAACCAGCTAAATGGCTATAATTCCACCTAACACTCTGGGAAGCTCAAGCAAGAGGCTTGCAAGTTCAAGCTCATCTGGGTTGTTTAGTAACTTAACAAGAATCTATCTCAAAATAATAAAAAAATGATTGGAGATACAGCTCAGTAAGATGGTTCTAGGTTCTATCCTGAGTACTACAATACAATCAAAGAAGCAAAATCATCAATATACAATTAGGAGACCAACTACACAGACACAGACACACACACACACACACACATACAACCCACAGAATTAAATATATCTTCTCCTCTGAGTTCACCTATCCTCACTTATTGTGTTGATGTCTATTTCTCCTATAATATTGTTGTATTTGTTATTTTTTTTGATATTCTGATTGGTATATCTTTTTAGACAAGCTAGATCTAAATCTCACCAAATTCTAGAAGAGCAAGGCTAATATTCAGATGGTTCATTCTTATTTCAAGGTCCAGTGCAGTGTTAATTTTACATAGCTATAGATATAGATAAAGATGTCAATGAGTACATATAGGCTTGTATTTATACTTACAGTGTTCTCTGTCTGGTGTGTTGATGGACAAGGTCTCATTAAAATTTCCTTTTTTCTGTAGCCTATTTCAACACAATAGGTTCTGCACAGATCATTGTTAATCATTCTCAGCAATATTAATTGCAAAGTTTCTCCACCAAATCTAAACAAGTCATATAAGTTTCCTGCTTATGTAGCCCGATGCATATAATTATGCAAATACAGCTAAAAGGATTCAGTGAACATGAAGCACTACTAATAGAAATGATTCACAAATGTCATTTTTCCACATAACTACTACTATTTCCCAGAATTCTTCAGCTCACTCATGCTCAATGGAAACTTTAAGTCTCTTTCCAGGAATAAAGATGAGGTAATGATTTGCTACCTCTGAGGCTCTCTCATCCCCCTTCCCTGCTTCCCTACTGTAACCATGACTGGAGGGACTTGGATGGCCCCTAAATGAGAACTTTACAGCCAGGCAGTGCTGACAGTACTTCATTATAAAGATGCATATGGTGGCTGCTAGCTAATGAATGGCGGTGCTCAGAAGGATAAACTCGGCTTCTCCCCGATACAATTTAACATCGTATTTCCCTAATTTAAGCTTGATTTAGTCGCTGGGGTATTTGGATGCTTCTTCTATGGTGCCGATAGTTAATTAAACAGATGCTGCAGAGGGAATCATTAATTTTAGTGCTGCAGATGGGAGCGGAATGACTTTGTGAAGTTAATGTTTCAGCAAAACAATGGGCTTCTGTCATCAGTTGGTATAAACTGAGTAAATTAAGAGAACAAGTAGAATATGGTAGGTTGCTCTGAAAATATTAGTAATTTGTTTTAGGAATTACACTTCAATTTGTCTTAGTGGCTATCTGTAAAAAGAGGTAGAGGAAGCAGGAGGCAGGCAGATTGGAAGAAATTGAAACTTTACGGGAAGATTTTATTTTAACCTTGCCAGACCTATTTTGTATATGGCAGTGAATGTTTAAGGAATATGAACCAAGCTAAATGAACCAGATAAAGGTGTGACAAGGTGAGCAGTTATGAGTACACACAACTGAAGACAGAAAGTCATTCATACTGATTTTACTGAGTCTCACAGTTATATCTCAGTATTCCATTGCTTTGAAATCCATTCAGTTTGATACTGAATACATTTAGACATCTTGGTGCACTTTGTTGTTTACTACTCAAAGTAGAAGCTAACACTATATGGATGTTGACAGCCTAGTGACTTGATAGCCTTTCCAGTGAAAAGGTATTAGATGGTTTTTGTACTCATCTTGCTTACTGGAACCAATTCATGACAAGTTTCAAGGTAACAGAGTATTCATTAATTCAGTAAATGTTCATATGGAACTGGACACATAGCCAAGAAAACGGGAGACAGGGCAACTGCATCCTCAGAGGTCACAGTGATTCAGGAAAACCATAGCTGTGAACTGTGTGTCCCAGGGTAGTGTCTTGCCCAAATACATACAAGTTTATAACACACATATTTGGGGAAGATAAAAAATATTAATCAAAGATCCCTGATGTGCTAGAATTGTGTTCCTTCTTACTAATCATTATGAGCAAACTTGATAAACATAGCAGGAAACTGAAGCCCCAAAGTAACAAAGGAATTACAAAGTTGTTTCTCAACACTACTTCTGAATTTTGTTTTTCAAGAAGCCCACTTTAAAATGATTTTGGCATGTGATCTTGTTTATCCAGCATATGAGTTTTAAAGTAACTTGTCCTACAAATAGCTTTTAATGAAAATTTCCAAAGTAAACATGGATACTCATCAGATCAATCATTAGAGGAATTATAGAGAAGGTATTATTTAAATTAGCTCATGAAGAATAAGTTCTATTCAACATGCTGTAATGGGAATAAATATGATCATAGATGTAACTTTCCTCAAGGTATCTTATGAACAGGATGATTTCTTCTCACGTAACCATTTGAAATCTATAATTGTCAATCTAATCCACTGTATTAATCAAAATATTGGCCACAAAATTACCCATGACTTATCCTTGAAATGTTACGCATGACATAAAGCAATTAGGATGGCTTATGACCATTTTAAGGTTGCTAATAAGTTGACCTTAAGAAAATATTATCTTGGATTATTTGGACAGATGGATCCATATATTTGCAAGGTTGGAAGCTCAGAACCAAAAAGATGGAAGCATGAGAAAGATTTGTCATGCTCACCCTG
Organism: Dasyprocta punctata; assembly: GCA_004363535.1. Lineage (NCBI taxonomy): Eukaryota > Metazoa > Chordata > Mammalia > Rodentia > Dasyproctidae > Dasyprocta > Dasyprocta punctata. Next base: position 24,613 of record RJWM01021428.1, read on the forward strand.
ACTTTAAAAATGGAAGGGTACCTTGAGCAAAAGATTTTGGAAACTGAGAAGTAGGACACTGGATCTACCTTCAACACTCTAGAAAGACATACAGTTATGAGAGCACTTTGATCTTAATGTAATGATATTTATTTCAGACACTGGCTTCTAGAATCATTAGACAATGAATATATATATATATATATATATATATATATATATACACATACATATATATGTATGTGTATATATACACATATATATGTATGTGTATATATACACATACATATATTAGGCCATTAAACTTGTACTAACATGTTGTAACAATGGGAACAAAATAGGCAGAAAAAGGTTTTTCCTTCTTTGGTATGCATGGCTTTCATTAGATAAAACAGATGCTTATCATTTAACTTGACATATTTTTTCTTAATGAAGTAACATTCAGCAGATTCTCTCCATCCATAGAGTATTCTTTTTCCTATTCTGATCTTTCATTCATTCATTCCACAAATATCCCCTTGTATTTTCTAAGGTATGATAATGATTAAATCTGAGAGAAACCTCAGCGGGAAGGCAGGTGTGGAGTTCAGACTTGTAACCAGAGGGAGGGACCAGTTATTTATTTATATTGAATACAAGGCTCAAGGAGGCTGTTGAAGAAGCAAATTTGCAGATCAAAAGTAAGAAATGGGCTAGAAATGTAAGTCATTCTAGTTTTTGCCATTTATTTCAATTGCATTATTAGCACAGAACAGACCTCAAGAATGGTGCCAAATTTGGCATCTAATGATGCCTTCTGATTTCCTGAAGATAATTGGCTGGATCCTTGCATACATTAGAGATGATTCCTCGTTCTCTGAGCTTCACAGGCCTCTACGGGTGTCACAGAGAAGTGACGCTGGCAGGAACCAAGTTGTACGCTAAATGATTACTTTGCTGCATCTCCACACAGCGCCGAGCACACCAGCTGTGCAGGGCCCATTCATGTGCCATGTCTCCAAGCGTGCTGATGAAAACGTATGCTCATTGATCTCCAGGGGCTCAGTGCTGTTATGGCATTGACTCAGCTGTGTAAATAGGCTTGATTGTTGTTTAGAGCTTCATGATAGCCCAACTCTATCTTTCTGAAACCACACTCAGTAATAATTAGTTTCAGGGGTACAACTCCCTTTCCCATCTAAATTATACTTTCGCTTGTAGATTCATCCTCCACTTCACTATATTTTAATGATAACTTTGATCAAAACCACCCAGTATTCCACAAAGCCTTAAGAGTTGGGTAAAGTAACTTACATGACACCCCAAACTTCCTCTTTGTTCAAAGTGAGACAACAACCACGTACATAAAGAAATGTATGTTTAGGGTTTAATCAACAACAGAAATAAAAAAAAATCTATAACTCAATTCTTGAAAAATAAAAACTAAGCCTGATATACTATTATAGTCTTTGCTAGCTCTTTCGTGTTTATTTTGTTTTCATATGATAATTATGGATTAATTCAAAGATCAACTGCTACAGAAAAACTTACATTGAGACAGAAACTTAAAGGAGTCATACTGCATACAAAAAAACAAGTGGAAAACCTTTAATTAATTAGAGCACCCCACACAAAAATTATTGAGAATGAGTGGAAGGTGCAGTATCTCCTATGTACTGAGGCAATTTCTAAACTAGTGAAATTTATTTTCTTACAAAACTATTAGCTATCTTTTTGCAATCACTTGCCCTATTGATAGCAACAGTTAAATAGATTTAGAAATAGAGCATGATAGTTAAATCTTATCATTTTGCTCTTGAGATTTTAAAACCCTACATGACATTTGTCCAAGGTTGCATGTTACACAACAAAGCTGAAATTAGATGGTCTAAATCCTCATACTGGCTTTTCTCTTCCACCAACTTGCTATATTAAGTTCACAGAGGGATAGAGGGATCATTGCGGTAAAGGAAAATAAGCAATAAAACAACAACAAAAACAAAGTAGGCAGGAAAAATATCAGATTCATTGCTAGTTTCATTAAAATTAAGAAAGACACACACACACACGCACACACACATATATTAGAGTAACACCTCAATTCACAAATGCTGCTATTTGCAAACAATTCATTTCATAAACAAAAGTATTCAGCAAAATTTTGCTTCAGTTCTCCAACTCTGTATCAGGAGACAAACAGTACCATAGCCATTTTTTTCACACAAACATAAGTGCAGTCATCTTCCCCAGAATCCTAAAACAAATTGAGTTCATAAACCACAGTACCATTGCATATAGCTATTATGTATACATATATGTTATATGTGCCATGTATGTCTGTATCATCATGCTGGTGAAAGCTGGGGAAAAGAGCAGGTGGGGGAAGTAGCTTCTGTTTGAATGCAGGAACTAGGGATCACCTGTATCACAATTAATGAAGCTTTAGCCAGGTGAATGGTGGAAATCTGTGATAGAAACTACACATAAGCTATAGCCCTTGGTATGGGGCACAAGTACAACGGATTTGGGGAATCCACAGTATTAGTAGAGGTATCTTCAAATCTCCATCTAACATCTTCTCAATACACCACACAGCCTGTGACCTAGTACTCTGGTAGTGAAAATGAAGCTTTCTGTTGCTGTAAGTCTTTCAGAGCCACTTTTTTACAAGATGCATACAATAAGATAGGGCATTTCTAGGTCACAATGAACTTATGCCTGAGGGAAAGCGAGACTCTGAGAAAAGTTTTATCTGTGCACCAAGGGATTACTTTCCCTATCAAGGAGAGGAGAAAGCTAGTGATTATTATTTCTATAATTATAGCAATACCTCGTTATACTATCTTCTGGACATGCTGGACATGTGCTAATGAAGTGGAGGCTTGATGGACTTAAGTGTGTTAATTTCAGTCCAATCATCAGTACTCTCAGTTGAGTAGTGCTGATCATAAACCGTGCCTGCTGGAAGTGTTACTGACGCAGGAGAGCCCGTCACTCTTAGAGTGATGGTCTACAGCATTCACAAGAAAGAACCTGACCTCAGCCTAGATGGCCCCATTCATAACAACCTTACATTGTCAGTGTCCAAGTTGTGAGCCATTAAGTTCCATAAGGACAACGTTCACTCTCTCCTTCATTACTACATAGAGCTGAGAATTTCACACATAAAACACAATTCTTTGAATTTGAATTAAGAATTATAAAGAATGTACAAAATATTTGTAGTAATATCATGGCCAGCAATAAGGGGCCACAATTTGTTGGCAGACATTCTGATAATTTCATCATCTGTAGAAGGTCTTTAAACTTAATCATTTACCATTGGCGAAGTAGAGTTTGAATATATATTTTTCTAGATCATTATAAGAATTTATGGACAGTGAAGCCCTTTAAAAATATTAAGGACTATTTTAAGATTAATGATTATGCAGCATTAAATGCAGAAATTTAACTGGGCTAAGAAGTAAAGAAGAAACCAATGAGTATTCAATGTCTCCTGAAGAGTATGCATATCTTCAAACTTAAATTAAAGAAAACCTCTAGAAAGCAAGTGTTACTGACATGTTTATTAGGATTACAAAATAAAGTTCAGGTAGGTATTTAGTTAGTATGATTACTGTGATTTACTTCTCTCCACTTTTTCTTACTACTCCTTGGTACATGTGAAAGGAGGAGAACAATTATATGCAAGAATGGAATTAAATACTTACTTTTGTGAAACTAAATATCATATTGGGCTTGGAAAAGTGGGAGAAGTTTCATAATAGGTATTCCTTTGTAGACCAAGAAGGATTAAGAGAGGTTGGAAGGATGGTTGGAGTTTTTTCATGTCAGATTTAGGGAAGGCTGGCTCAGTGTTCAGCGTAAATGAGTCCACTGGCCCCTAAGAAGCTGAGATACACACGGTTCGGTATGCAGAGCGGAAAAAGACAGTGTGGAAGGGAAAGAGAGTTAGATTACTACTGTCTCTTTGATTGCACACAGTTACAGAGCTTCCAGAACAAAAGGCAGGAACTGAAACTGGTGCTCAAGTAGCACAATTGGTCATGACCTTCCTTATGCTCTACTACAACCAAATCACAGAAATGTTGAAAGATGTGAAACAGACAATGAAATTTCAGTAGCATGGGTGCAACAGTGTGAGGCATTTTATGGGGTTATTAAATAAAATATTTCCTTAAAATCTCAGAAAAGTTTAGATATTCAAAAAATAATAACCGTGGGTTATAATTCACATACTTCCCAAGTGCAGCTGCTAAAGGCCTTAAACCAGTGGATACTGGTATCACTACAGCAATTGGCTGCTGAAACCTTCTTTTAAAAAAAAAACCTTATTCTATTATAAAGTAATTCAAACATTAAGAAAATTTTTTAAAAAGGTAAAGATAATCAATTTCTATGTACCCACCATTCAGACTGAATAAATATTGACATTGAACATAATTGCTTCTGCTGTTTTTTTTTTTTAATTTTTAATTAGTTGTTGTTGTTGTTGTTGTTGTTACCATGAATTGAACTCAGGACCTCATGCTTGCCAGGCAGGCGCTGTGGCACTGAGCTATGACCCTGGCACCAAGGCTCTGGGGTTTTTTTAGCCACATCCAGTTGCACTCACCTGTCATGGCTTTCCTAATTCTTCCCTAGAGAGAATCACTATCCTGAAGTCCTTTCCTGTTGATTCATATAGATTTCTCCCCACCAAAATTATGCAAACAACTCTAATCTTTAGGAAAGTGGAAGTGAAAATAACAAAAACAGCTATCAATTTTTTAGAAGCCAATCTAATCATAAATGTTCAAATCGCATTAGCATACTAAAAAGAGAAGGTTTTGTAAATGATTAACAATGCCAGGCTGTTCCTTTTCTGTGTGTATTGACTTTTCTTTTTTATTAGTCATTTTTGCAGTGCATGGTAAATCCATTCCTTGTGGGTACTTGGTACATGTACATCTTAATTCTTTTTACTTCCCTTTCTTCTCCTCCATTCCCTGCCTTAAACATCTCTTGATCCCCTTTCCATTTGTAAGAATGTCTAACTCTCTGTTTCCTGTTGTTTGTCTTATATTTTGCTTTTTGATTTATTTACTCATAATGAAGAAATCATATGATACTGATCTTGTGTTTCTGATTTATATCACTTAGCATTATGGTTTCAAGGCATAGCCATTTTCATACAAAAGGCTCAAATTTATCTTTCCATGGTAATTTAGTGCTCCACTGTGCATAAATATCACATTTTTAAATCCATTCACCTGTTGATGAACATATAGGCTACTTCCAACATTTCGCTATTATAAACTGTGTTGCTCTAAACTTGGATACTGCCTGTATCACTGTAATGCAATGTTTAATTCTTTCAGGAAGATACCTGAAAAGGGAATAGTTGGCTCAAATGGAATTTCTATTTTTAAATTTTTGAGGAACCTCTCTACTGATTTCCACAATGACTTTACCAGTTTACATCACCATCAATAACATAGGAGGGTTCATTATATCCCACAGATTCACAAGAATTTATTATTATTTAATTTTTTGATGACAGCTATTTTTATCTGGAAAACTGGGCTTCTTAGTTGAAACTTACATATCGGCAATTGTCAATTCTAGTCGCACTTAAGAATTGCTAACACATACATTCTAAAACAATTCACATGAAGGTCTCAACCCTGAGATTCTGATTTACTAGGTCTTTGGAACCTGGAGTTTGAAAATTCTCCCTTGACAATTATAACACAAGATTAGTATTAATATCCATTGACATTGATATTTTTAAATGTTGATTCACATGATCCATGATTTGATAGTGTTCTTTTTAGAAGTAAAATGATCTTCTAGTTTCATGAATCCTATCTTTGACTATGTATTATGTATATAAATTTTTCAGAATAGGTTTGCAGACTTCAAGTTCATTTTGATATATGAACTTAATTCAACATTTCTAAGTAAGCTTATTTTGTAATAGTTTTAGAGTGACAAATAATTTTTTCAGGGAGTTCCCTAGTTTCTTAATCCAGGCTTTCTCTAATCCCAGCATTATATACAACACTAGTATACTTGACAAAACTGAGAAATTAGCTGATGCATATTGCTACCAACTATACCATAAACTTTATTTACACATCTTCAGTGTTTTCATTAATATCCTCATTCTACTGGCGAGTACCAGGCTAGCAGAGGACTCCAGAGTTACTGCACTTAATAAATTCTATATTTCAAAGACAATTCTAAAAATCATTTTGATACTCAGTCTGAAGACCACTATTAGTAATTGTTAACCTAAGCCAAACTGTTAGATCTTGAGATGACAAAGCCCTTTCAGAAAGTACTCATTCTCACCCGAGTTAACCCAGCAAAATGAAAAATCTTGGCAAGGCTTATAACTCCTGCTCATTCCATCGATGCACAGTGCTCTAGGTAATTTCAAGGAAGTTTAGAAAAACCTCATGAAAATGAGCGTAATCATAACACTCAATAGGATCAAAGGGGTGCGGTGACCTCCAGGAACTAAATGCCTTTAAGAAATTTGAGGAAAATGGTTTTCACTAGTTCTTTTGCTAAATTAGTGCATGAATAAATGAGAAAAGAGCATCATTCTAAAGACTTAGTCTCTCTCTCTCTCACACACATACACACAAACACACACATGATGTATCCTTTTCTCAACATTGTCAAAACTCTTGTCTATTAATTTATAGAAAGCATTGATGTTAGCCCCACATCTAGAAAAGTACCAGTTTCAATGCCTGGAAAGAAATTATGCAATGAAAAATCCTAATCCTGGATTTCCATAAGTGTCCTAAAATTACATCTTATTTTCTTCATTGACAAAAACCCTGTAAAAACAGTGTATACACACTTACATGGGCAGATATGCACACAGGAGCACAGTCTCTCAATTTTGAATAAAAGAACAGTTGAAGTAAATTTCTCATGCTATCCATTTATGGTATTTTGATTTGCCTCTTAGCACTGGTTAGATAGATTTCACAGTTGGATTTAAATTTTTCAAGAACATGGCTGTTTTAAACTATTCCACTTTGATGGAAATTTTTTAAATGTACTTCTTCAGGGTATTGAGATTTTAATATTCATTTTTTCAGCATTGCAATGAATATTTCAAGCTATATTTAGCTGCTAAATTCTGACCATTGTCCAGGCAGGGTAATATAGAATGTAAAAGAGGAAAATGTCAACAGTTGCAGATGATAATTTATAAAGCTATAACACACAAATTACCTATATCCACAGTTTTGTAACCTGTAAAATGTTACCACTTTATTTGAATTGTACAAGAATGCTGGAAGAGTCTATGGAAGCTTCTATTTTATATATTCTCAGCTTTAAAACTATAGATATTATGTAGCTCTATGAAGAAGCAAAATTAACAGCAAGAGAAGATTCACTTATTTCATTTACAAATGTCAAATGTCTATCTACTGGGTTCCAGTAATAAATAAAATTTTAGCTTCAGTGTTTGAAACCCTCAAGAAAAATGCATAAAAACAACAAAATAATGTAGACAGTTTGTAAATTGGTTTCATCATGAAGTAAAAAAGGGTTCTTCAGCAGTACTTGGATCTTGGCATTGAAAGTTATCTTGACCTCTGACACCTTGATTAATTTTTCTTCATCCAAACAGGAGGCTACCAGCTTCATTATAGGAAATAAGGCAATGACAATGCCTAATGCTATAGTTTCCTTTAAGCAGATTGGTCAGGGGTGATAATAAGTTATGATTCACGAAACAAAGCATCTTCACTATTCCATGACCTCTGGACTGTTTCCACCTAAACACTAGAAAAAGTGTTCTATATTCCAGTATTTATTCTTAGGTAGCTAAAAGGGCTTAGAGCTCTTTGACAGATTAAAGAGCATCTAATCCAGCTCACTGAATGTACAGATAGGAAAATTAAGACCCACAAAAAAGAAATGGCTTATCCAACATTATTGAATTATTTTGTTCTGAGTTCAAATTGCAACATGCCATTTCTAACTCCTGGTCTACCACCAGTTTCTGTTAACTATTCAACAACTTTTTGCTCATTGCTAACTCATGGATGTCTGAGACTAATAGTGTTAAATGGCCACCTAATTTTGCAAAGCTTAGCCATGATTTCCAATTCATAATTTGTATACTAATAAATAATTGCATATAATTCTATATTTTCTCTGTGATAGGCCTACTCCATGTTGGAAAATTCCAACTCCACTGTCTCTTATCAAAGACAAGACATTCTTGTCCTTTTTGATTATTTTTATTTATAAATATTTCACTATATGTAAGAGCTTAAACTTAATAGCCAGTGTGTCAATATTCATATCCAAGACAGTTTTGAGTGTGTGTGATAAATGCCCAGTACTCCCTAAGACTATAACTAGAAAATGCAAGTTGCAATGCAAGAAACACAAGTCTATGAAAATTAAATCAACAAGGGATCTTATAAATATTTTAGCTCATTCACTTCTTTAACTTGTGTTAAGAGAGCTGTTCAAATCACAAAGTGATCCCTTCATGTGTTGTATTTATGTTGTAAAATTGCCATAACAAGTAGCACAGACTGGATGTCTTAAAAATACATATTTATATTCTCACAGTTCTGAACCCTTGGAGTCCACGATCAAGGCACGAGTAAATTTTGTTCCTGCTAAGAGTTCTATTCCTTCCTTGTAGATGACCACTTTCTTACTTTGCTCTAAAATGCTGTGTTCAAAGGATCTGGGGTGAGTGGACAAAGAGAGAGGGAGACTGAGACAGATAAACAGAGAAAGCAGGAAGCAGAGACAGACACAGAGGAGAAAAACAACCTCCGGAGTCTCTTATAAGAATATTAATCATAACCTTAATGAAAATATTTGCCATTAATTAATTCCATGTAAGTGTTATTTCAAACTTTAATCACAACAATGGTTGAAGTTTTAATTCAGGAATTTTGAAGGAGCACAAGCTTTCAGTCCATAGCAGATATGAATGCTAGTTTTCATATTGAAATTAAAATGACAGAGTTTCTAGGAAATTGGAAATTGAGATCTCAAATACTCTTATATAATCATATATTATACTGTATTTGCTATTGTTTTATTCATTTCAACAGGTTCTCATGGTATTACTTAGGTATAACCTACGTCTTGAGATTCATAGATTTTAAAGACACTGCTTGTGACTTAAAAAAAATGTATGGGTATAGAGAACAAGGAAGATGTAGGTTGCTTGATCCAACTTTCACAAGCCTATTGCACAAGGACATTACTGATTGCAGTCAGCCATCATGAGAATATTACAATATGGGAATTAGAAAATGCGACATATCAGGATTCATCCTGGGTAACTACTTACCAGTAAACCTGAAATATATTTGGTCAGTGATTTGAAGGTAGGTGTGTGTGTGTGTGTGATGTGTGTGTGTGTGTGTGTGTGTGTGCGTGTCTGGTGTGTGTATGAATGAATAATACATATTGGTGGAGTCTTCAGGGATAGACATCCTGCTCTATATTATATTTTGGAGTATGTTATAAAACCACTATTACTATGTTGATGAACAGTGGGGAAACTACTCATTTCTGATTGATCTCTACACTCCCATCTGCAAAGTGGGATGAATTATCTACTCCTCATCTATCTGTATGAAAAGAAACATTAAAGAGATATTGCACAGTAATTGCAAGAAAGACCATCAACATCTAACAAAATTTAATACAGAGCTAATCTCTGAGATTTAATAATGTTGTGACCTTGAGAAAGTCATTTAATTAGACTTAATTCTCCTGTTCCTATCTATAAGGCAGGCTTCACATGAAGAATAAATTAGGTAATAATGGAGCATCCATAGCTCACTTTTGGGCACCTAAGAAGTCAAACTTTAATATCTCTAGTTTTTCTACTACTGCTATTTTTGTTACTTTAGCTATCATCACTGCTATGAGTACCACTACTCTTATTGCTGATGAATATTCTCACTTAAGGAGGTATGAGGCAGGAGTTGGGAGATTTGAGAGTAGAGAGGCTCAAGCTTTTCCTGCTTCACAGCAGCCAATATTGTTTTGATCACTAAATTGTCAGCCCCTGATATTGGGTTGTCTCCTTTCCTATACCAACAAGTTTGAAATTACAAAATCCAAACATATAAAAACTTATTTCTGAGAACAGAATTACAGCAATTAAACAGGTTCTATTGTGATCACATTGGTGTGAATCAGTCCCTCCAACCGATTTCTTCTGACTGCTGACTTTTGTCTGAACACTGAATGTGAGTTTCTATGGGAAGGAGGTAGGGATGATGTCAGAATCTAGAGAAACTTGAAGATGAAAAAATATGAAACTGGGTAATGCATACTTAAGCAAAAGGAGGTGGAAAACACCTACAAGCAAAATCTATGAATTTCACCTTTTAAACATGTAGTAGATATATCTTTAGTAGGACATTTAAGTTTGAAAACGGAGTTACATAGGTCAAGAGTATAGATCTGGATATACATCTTAAATATGCTCTTTTATAAAAATAATTTCACCTTAGAATAGATGTAGAATCCTTGTATGTTATATGGGATAATAATGTGCTTTTCTAAAATGTCTGTTGTAAGGATGAACTTATACAAAACGTGCGAACCACAGATCATGGTTCCCATTCCCATAACACAGTATAAGCTCAATAATTTGAGTTGATTATTACCAAGGTATTATTTTTTCCCTCTTCTATCCTCCTCTTTTCCTCCACTTCATCCTTTTTTCTTTCTATCATCTTTATAATCATTATTCTCTTCAACATCAGTATTTTTACTCTCATCACACTGAGTTATTACTATTAAGTACTCTTGTTACTGAATACTAATTCTAATTATTATTATTATACAAATTAATACATGGAAGCACAGATTAATAAAGTATCTACCATAAATTTATACAACCAATTATCAGTAAAGCTGAGTTTTGAATCTATATATCCTACCTCTAGAGTTGATGGGCTTTCAAATACTTATGCATGTATGTATTTGCTAATTGTTTCAAAACTAAAATTCCCCAATACTCTTAGTTTTGTATTATTCCCTTTGAGATTCTTGATTTTATCATCTGGCTATTGGACTGGGGAAATGCATATGATCATCATTAAAGTTCTATTTATCTATATAAAATTATATGTGATAACCTAAAATAGATGCTGACAATACAAAACCTAGGTTAATTCATGCACAAATATTTACAGCTTACTTGCCATATGCTGAGCTCTAATCTTGATGACAAAGACAAAGTAATGAAAAGGTAGACAAGATTCAAGTTACCATGGAGCTTATATTCTTGTGGAAGGAAACAACAATGAAATAGCAGGAGGTTGGAAAAATTCTTTTTCCCCTGTACATGGACAGGCAGTAAATATTTGATGCTTTGAGGGCCATGTTGTCTCTGGAGCAACTACTCAACTCCACCATTATTCTGCAAAAGCATCCATAGGTAATATTCAAACAAATGACTATGTTCCCATGAAAATGTATTTATTAAAACAGGTGGCTAGACAGATTTGATTTTCAAACTACAGTATGCTGACTTTTGAGTTAATGAAAACAAAACCACAACATTTGTCGTGACTGTTAATTAAGTAGTTAACACAGTTTATCTATTGGACAGTGTCTTGGTAGTGTCTTCTATAGGTCGTATATATCAGTGCAACCTTTTGTAGAAAAGCACACTTCTGCTGGAATTTTAAAGAAATGTTGGAAACAGACATATGAAAATCACAAGGAGAAACATGCAGAGAGTGTACAAAGAGTTCAGAGAAGAAAGTTCTAGAACCTGTTCAAGAAGAAGGAGTGTCAAATAGGTAAAGTTGAAAGAATGGATACTGACATATGTTAAAATAATTTATAAATTGGATTGATTTTTTTT
>RJWM01021429.1:0-24461 GCA_004363535.1 Dasyprocta punctata
GCACTGTGTAGCTCAGGCTGGCCTTGCACTCTCATTGTAGCCCAGGGCGGCCTTGAACTCACAATGCTCCTCCTACCTCAGCCTCCCAAGTGCTGGGATTGAAGGCGTGTGCCACCACACCCGGCTGTTGTTGTCTTTTTGAGACAGGGTCTTGCTATGTAGCTCAGGCTGGCCTTGAACTCACTCTGTAGCCTATGCTGGCCTTGAAATTGCAGCAATCCTCTTGCTTCAGCCTCCCAAGTGCCGGGATTACACGCAGGCCACTATACCCAGATTTTGTTATTCTTTTGGTTCACTGTCCTTTATTGATTTTTGGAAGGCCTTTAGACTCTCTTGATATATATTCTGAAATTATATGTACTTGTAATGTCTCTTCTTCAAATTTGTAGCTTAAAATTTTATTCATTTATTTTTCAGTACTAAAGATTGAACCTAGAGCCTTTGCGTTAAGCTCTGACCCCAGCTTCCCCCACATACGCCTTTTTTGAGACAAGGTCTCACTGTGTAGTTCATTTGAACTCATTGTGTAGCCCAGGCTGGCCTTGAACTCGAGGCAATCCTCCTGACTCAGGATTACAAGGTGTACCAGCACACCCAGCCTATGCATGTGTTTAAAACATTCTCCCCGACCCAGGCTGTCCCACAGGATTTGGAAAGTGCTTTTGGGTTTTTTGTTTTATTGTGTTGGGGATGGAGCTTGGGACCTCGCTCCTCCTACGTAAGCACTCTACCCCAGGTATACCCCGCGGCTCCTGAGAAGTGTTTGTTGACAAAGTGGAGTTGGGTGTGAATAAATCAGTAAACACTACTTAATCAATTTCTCCCTTTTCAAAATTCTAACCATTTCCATTGTGGCCCTGGGGCCCACTGTTGTGTTAGTGGGAGTCAACATTCATCTGCATCACTGAGAGCCCCTTGGTTCCTTAGAGGTGGGGCTCAGCTCACCGAGAGCAGCAGTCCACAGGGGTCCAGTGTGAGGTGATGCCTAACTTGTGTCTGACACCTGGCTGCATAGATTACTGCCACTGTTATTCCTTGGAACATTTACATGATAATCACCCTGATAGCTGCAATTTCTCGGACTGCTCCGGTACTCCCAGCACTGAGCAAGGCCTTTTTCATTTGCAGTGGCTTTTAATCTTCAAAGTCCTGTGAAGTCCAAGGCCTGTCCCCTTTCCCACAGATGAGTTTGACTCAGTCGCACAGGGGTGACGCACTTCAGATCAAAAAGCAGCTCGTGTGGTCAGGATCCAGACCCTAACTCTGCCCGTCTTGAATCTTTTCACCAAATTTAGATGAGCTCTTTTCTGTGCTTCACATGCTCCCACATAAAATATAGCCCCATCAGTCAGTTTGTTTTACTTTTTCGGATTTTGGGGAGGCAGTGCTAGCAATTGATCCCAAGACCTCTCACATACTAGGGAAGCCCTACACACTTAATTTTGTTTTGCTCTTGGTACAGGGGAATTGAGTTCATGACCTTGTGCTTGCCTGGCAGGTGCCTGTGGCACTGAGATAAACCCCCAGCCATTTTTTGTTTGTTTGTGGGTACCGGGAATTGAACTCGGGAATCGAACTCACAACCTCGCGCCTGCCAAACAGGCGCTTAAGCCACTGAGCCAAACTCCCGGCCCCTTGTTTTGTTTAGAGACAAGCTCTCACTGTGTACTTTAGGTTGATCTTTCTTGTTGTTTTGTATCAGGAATTGAACTCACAACCTCACACTTGCCAGGTAGGCACTGTGCTGCTGAGCTACATCCATATCCTAATTTTAGGCTGGTCTTGAATTCACTATGTAGCCCAGACTGGCCTTGAACTCAAGGCAATCCTGGTTTAGCCTCCCAAGTGCTGGGATTAAGGTGTATGCCACCACACTCAGCTACACCATTTTCTTTCTTTTTTCTTTCTTTCTTTCTTTCTTTTTTTTTTTTTGTGGCACCAGGGATCAAACTCACAACCTCGCACCTGCCAGGGCAGGCGCTTAAGCTGCTGAGCCAAACTCCCGGCCCTGGTTTTTTGAGGCAGGGTCGCACTATGTAGTTCAGGCCGGTCTTGCGCTCGCCTTGTAGTCCAAGCTGGCCTCAAACTCACAAGGCTCCTCCTACCTCAGCCTCCCGAGTGCTGGGATTAAAGGCGTGCGCCACCACGCCTGGCTTTACAGCTTGTTTTGTGAATCTTCCATTATTATGTTTTCTGGACAACCGTACATAGATACGATATGGCACATTCCTTATTCCTTTGGCCCAGACGACTTTGTTGAGCCTGGTGTCAGTGTGCACAGAGTCCCCATCTCCTTCATGGCAAATTTCCGGATCTCCTTAAGTGCCAGAGAGATGCGTTTCTTGAAGCCCATTCCATGGATGCGCTTGTGAATGCCGATTGTGTATTCTCAGGTCACCTCCTCTTGATAGCAGAACCGCCCTTCTTCTAGTTACACCATTTTTGACTACAGTATTTGGTAAAGATCGCAAAGCTTCTTCCTTCTCACTGTTGGTGAGGGAGTGGGGAAACAGGCCCTGTCATACACAGTTGGTAAGAGGGGAAACTGGGGAGATGTGTGCAGAACATGTTGGTAGCATGTACCACATTCTAGGTGAACACTTCACACTGAGTTATACTCCCAGCCCAGCACCTAAATTCTGAAAGCATATCCTCTGTAGTTCTGCAAATCTGTGTGTGCAAATTCATGCTGCAAATTTATTTGCTCAAGAGTACAGATATGGAGCCAGGGATTTAGCTCAGTGGCATAAGTGCCTGCCTGGCAAGTGTGAGGTTGTGAGTTCAATCCCTGGTACCAAAAAAGAGGACAGATATGTGGGTATTTGTGCATGTTATTTTAGTAAAAGACTAGAAAGAATGGAAATGCCTGTATTTTATTATTATTTTGTTTTTGTTTTTGTTTTGGAGACAGGGCCTTGCTATGTAGTTCAGACTACCTTTGAACTTACTGTGTAGCCCAGGTTGACCTCAAACTTGAGGTGATCCTCTTACCTCAGCCTCCTGAATGCTGGGATTACAGAAGTGCACCACCTCAACCAGTTTGGAAATGTCTATTGATAGAGATTTCTTAAATATGTATATGATGGTACAGTCTTACAATGGGATACTGTATAGATGATAAACAGCAGGTAGAGCTGGATGTGGTGGTGACCATCTGTAATGCTAGCATTCTGAGAGGCGGAGGTAGGAAGTTTACAAACTTGAGCCTAACCTGGGCAATTTAGCAAAACCCTGCCTCTAAATAAATAAATAAATAAATAAATAAATAAATAAATAAATACATGTTGAGATGTAGCTCAGGGAAAGATGTGAATTCAATCCCCAGTGGTGGGGGATGTAGACCTCCTCTGTGTGCTGAGAAGGAACAGTGCCCCATAGATAGTACTTGGAAAATGCAGTCAGTGTCCAGAACTGTGTGTACTCTATGCAAACATTTGTAATTCTTTTTTTTTTAACATTTGTAATTCTTCAGGAGAAACAAAAAGAAATGGGCAGGTATCCCTGGGCTGTGAAATTAACAAGGGAGGGGTAGTCAGGGGAGGAAAAGAAACTCTTGTGCTTTTTCTGTTACATAAAATTCCAAAGATACAAAAGAATGAACAGGACAAAGTAAACTTCTGTGCTAGAAACCTCTCTCCCCCAAAGATGGGACTATATCAAAGGGATTTAGAAGCCAGGATGAAAGTGAACAAAATTATTTAGCCAGGTGCCGAGGTTATGGTTTCTAATTCCAGCATTCTGAGAGGCTGAAGCAAAAGGACTGCAAATTGTTTTTTGTTTTGGGGGGATTGTTTTGGGTCTTTTTGGAGACAGAATCCCACTATATAGTGCAGGCTAACCTTGAAGTTGCTTATGTAGCCCAAACTCACAGCAATGCTTATGCTGTTCAACCTCACAGCAATCCTCTTGCCTCAGTCTCCAGAGTGCTGGGATTACAGATGTGCACTCCCACACCTGGTAAAGAATTGCAAACTGGAACTCAGCCTGCGCAGTTTAACAATTTAGCAAGACCTTTTTTCTCTGTCCTCTGGGAAAAGGGGCTGATGGGAATGAGGACAGGGATCTGGGATGTAGTTCAGTGAGAAGGCACACTGAGTGTGTTGTCACAGGCCTGTAAACCCAGCACTCAGGAGGCCGAGGCAGGAAGATCACTGCAAGTTTGAGTCCTGCCTGTGCTACATAGTGAACTCAAGGCCGGCCTGAACTAACAGGGAGGCCATGTCTCAAAAAAACGAACAAAAACAAAAATAAAAATAAATACTGGACTAGTACTCTTCAAAACTGTAAAGAACTGAGCAAGGGACAGTTTAGCAGGCATAGTGCCTGCCTGGCAAGCACTAGGTCATGAATTTGATTCCCAGTACAAAACAAACAAACCAACAAACAAAACCATAAAGTGCAAGTTCCCTATGATGAATGTTATCATTATGTGAATCTCAACAGTACTGTTATGGCTTGTGTCTAGATTCCCCCCACATTGCCTCATGAGGTCACAGGGCTTTTTCAGAGGTAGCTGAATCTAGAGTGTGTGATGCTGGGATTAAGGGTGTGTGGCTAGTAAATCAGTCCACTGATTAGTTTGGCATAGTTCTAGCTGGGATTAAGGGTGTGAGTGATACACCCACCCTAGAGTGGGCAGCCTGCATACAATATAAGGGGAGACAGAAAGAGATTTGTCTCCCCCTCCCCTTGTGGCTTTTGCTGTCTTCCCCAGTCATGAACTGTTGCTCCTCTGCCATGCCAACCTGTCTTGGAGCCAGCTGATTATGGACTGAAACCTCCATAAACTGTGACTTAGATAAACCTTTGCTCCTTTAACTTCGGGTGTTGGGTATTTTGTCTCAGCAATGAGAAAACTTAAGACTGATATCAATGATAAATAAATAAACAAGTTTTTTAAAAAAACTATCAAGATGCAGCTGGAGATGTAACTCAATAGTAGAATGCTTGCCTAGCATATCTGAGATCCTGGGTAAGATTCTCAACAGCATGTACGTGTGCACGCGCACACGTATGCACACATGCAAACTGTCTCATAGCTGGTGGCTCACACCTGTGATCCCACCAGCACTCAAAAGGTGGAGGCAGGAGTTTGAGGCCAGCTTGGGCTACA
This sequence comes from Dasyprocta punctata, assembly GCA_004363535.1. Classification (NCBI taxonomy): domain Eukaryota; kingdom Metazoa; phylum Chordata; class Mammalia; order Rodentia; family Dasyproctidae; genus Dasyprocta; species Dasyprocta punctata. The sequence continues at coordinate 5,114 of RJWM01021429.1, forward strand.
CAGTGAGTTCTAGGCCACCCTGCTCTGTCTCAGAAAACCATAAAGAACTCTCCCTGAAACCTGTCAAGATCATCAAAACAAGGAAACTTTGGGAAATCTGGGAAATGACCTAAGTCAAGAGGAGCCTGGGCCGGGAATGTAGCTCAATGGTACAGAACCTGCCTGGCAAGCATGTGGCCCTGGGTTTGATTCCTGGTACTAAAATATAAATAAGTAAGTAAGTAGAGCCTAAGGAGACGTGACTCAATACAATATAATGTGATAATCCTGTGGGACTCTGGAACAAAAGCCATTAGGTAAAAACTAAGGACATGAGTGAAATATGGACATTAGTTAATAATGACATTGTACCGCCGGGCATCGTGGTGCATGCCTTTAATCCCAGCACTCGGGAAGCTGAGACAGGTGGAGCGTTGTGCGTTTGAGGCTAGCTTGGGTTACAATGTGAGCACAAGGCTGGCCTGAACTACATAGTATGACCCTGTCTCAAAAAACTAGGGCTGGGAGTTTGACTCAGTGGCTTAAGCGCCTACCTGGCAGGCATGAGGCTGTGAGTTCGATCCCTGGTGCCACACACACACACACACACACACAAATAATAATAATGACATTGTACCAATTAACATTTTTTCTTTTCTTTCTGAGATATAGTCTCGCTATGCAGTTAGCTCAGGCTGGACTTGATCTCACTTTGTAGCCCAGGCTGGTCTTAAACTTGCAAGGATCCTCCTGCCTCAGTCTCCTGAGTGCTAGAATTACAGAAGTGGACCACCATGCCCAGCTAATCCTTTTTTTTTTAGTACCAGGAATCAAACTCAGGACCTCACACTTGCCAAACTGGTGCTGTGCCACTGAACTATATCCCCAGCCCTCAATTAACCATTTTAAACAGTTGTGCCATAGTACTGTGAGGCACCTGGCTACAGTGTATATGGGAACTCTCTGTACTGTTTTTTTTTTTTTTTTTTGAGTGCTAGGAATCAAACTTGAACCTCATGCTTGCTAGGCAGGCACTGTGCCCCTGAGCTATACCCCAGGCCCTCTCTGTACTATCTAAAAAGGAATTGTTAGAGCCGGGCGTGGTGGCACACACCTTTAATCCCAGCACTCGGGAGGCTGAGGTAGGAGGAGCATCGTGAGTTCGAGGCCAGGCCAGCTTGGGCTACAACACAAGCGCCAGACCAGCCTGAGCTACACAGTGCCACCCTGCCTCCAAAAACCAGGACTTCAGGGAAAAGTAGGTTTCTGACTTGGGAACTGGAGACACCAAGATGGAAACAGAAGGCACAAGGGGTCAGACGGCACATCCAGATGACCAGGTTGGGATATCTGGCAGGTGGGAGAGATCTAGGGGAACTGCACATGCAGATGTAGGCTACATTTCTGTGAAAGGCCACACTCCGATGGCTCTGGGCACCAGGGAAGGCAGCTTGCTTTAAGGAACAAAATAGGCCATGGCATCTGAAAAGATCATGGCTATCTCAAGGAATAGGTATGGGAGGAAGTAGATCCAGTGACTATACTTTCAGAAGCTACAAACAAGAACTCGCAAACCAAGTCTTGCCTGGTCATCTGTTTCTGACGTACGTTTTATAGAATTTCAGCCATGATCCTTCCCTAGAAGTCCTGGGTTATGTGTGGCGGTGGCGGCAATTGTTCACTGTTTCTTTATCAAAGCTATGATACAGCTGGAAGAAGCCCACTCAGTTAATTCTGGAGGCCCAGGAAAGCTGTTTCTAGTAGTACAGTTTAGCAGTCACTAGTTAAGGGCTAAGGATTTTTTTTTCTTTGGTATACCACAGAAAGACAGGGTCTCACTAAAGCCCAATTTCCCCAGCCAGGCTCATAATTGGGACCCACCTGCCTCAGCTTCTTCAAGTGCTGATTACAGGTGTGCATCACCACGCCCACTTATAAAGAAAATGGTTTAAGCTGGGCGTGGTGGCGCATGCCTTTAATCCCAGCACTCGGGAGGCTGGGTAGGTGGAGCGTTGTAAGTTCGAGGCCAGCCTGAGCTACACAGCGCGACCCTGCCTCAAAAAACCAGGGCCGGGAGTTTGGTTCAGTGACGTAAGCGCCTGTCTACCAGGCGCGAGGTTGTGAGTTCAATCCCTGGTGCCAAAAAAAAAAAAAAAAAAAAAAAAAAGGTTTAAGTGCAAAATGAAGTTGTGTTTCACATGATGACTCCTATTTTTCAAATATTTTGAAGGTGCACTAGTGAGACTAGCATGGTGTCAAAAGCACAAACAAAAAGCATATATGTCACCTCTGGTAATTAACAAAAGGTGTGACTTTGGGGTACTCTCATACTGTACTGTTGTGTTTAAACTGCACACTGAATTATAGTGACCATTTATTACTTTGTGAAAAGCAGGTTTGTAGCCAGGCGTGGTGGCGCACGCCTTTAATCCCAGCACTCGGGAGGCTGAGGTAGGTGGAGCGTTGTGAGTTCGAGGCCGGCTTGGGCTACAACGCGAGCGCAAGGCCGGCCTGAGCTACATAGTGCGACCCTGCCTCAAAAAAAAACCAGGGCTGGGGAGTTTGGCTCAGCGGCTTAAGCGCTTGCCCTGGCAGGTGCAAGGTTGTGAGTTCAATCCCCAGTGCCGCAAAAAAAAAAAAAAAAAAAAAAAGCAGGTTTGTAAAAAATCACAATCTTTTCTCACAAAACCAAGCATGTTTATACTCTAGATGTGAGTAAACTACAGAAAAAGGGACAAGCAGAACAGACAAATGATTGTTGACAGAGGCTACCTCTGCGGAAGGGAAGGGCTGGAGAAGATTGGCAGGTGAAGGGGAAATCTGAGGTTCCACTCAGGATCTTTTCGTATTATTTCAATCTTATGTATTCCTAGGTTGTAGAAAACATAAAAAGCTTTCACACCGAACATAGATCAAACCACCATCGAGAAGTAGCAGATCAACCTCAAACCCCTGGAAGGGAGGGGAAACTTTCTCAGACAGGACAGGGTCAGTATTGTCCACATTCTTTTCTTGCTCCTGGGCCCAGCCCAACCCATGAGAAGAAACTCACAGACTGAAAGAGGAGCCAGGGAACCTCGTTGTAACACTCATTTTTATATAAATATTCGCAAGTCATGTTACAGAATAAGCCCCACCGGGGGAAAAAAGAAGTCAACGTTATGGTTTTGTTAAACTGAGCCCTGCCTTCTAGTTGGGCCCCAGCCTGGAGACACCTGCTGCTTTGGGAAGGCTGGGACTGCTGCATGAGGCTGCTGAAGCAGCTGCCTGTGTTGCCCACCCCTGGGCCAACCCCTTTCTTTGGTGTGTGGTACATGGTGACCTTTGCTGCCCACCCCCCAGCCTAGGGCAGGGTTCTGGAGAAGAGGGTTCTATGGAGCAGGGCCCAGGAGTCCTGGGGGCACTTGGAAATGGGGTGGGGCACTGAGTCATTGAGAGGTGGAGTTTGAGGCTTGGAGGTTGAGCCTTTTGGAGTTGAGGGCACAAGAGTTAACAGGAACAAGTTGGGTGGGGGCCTAGGCTGTCAGCCAAGCAGGAAGTATTTGCCCTTCCTTGCAGCCTAGGTCCCCTAGGTCCCTTCCCCTGTGGGTTCACCTCTGCTAGACCCCCACATTCCCAGGAATGAGCCCTGGATTCCCGCCTGTCCTTTCCCGGCTCTTGCCCTGCCACCCCTTCCACCACAGGGGCAGAGGCTAGGAACACAGCACCAGTCTGAGGATTCAATTAACCAGGAAGGGGACTGTTGGGAGGGGCACCCCTGTAAAAATGTACAAAAGGTCTGGGGGGGGGCTATGTGGAAGGGGAGATAAATATGTACATGGAACCCCCTTTCCTTTAGCCCCTCCTCCTCCAGCCCTGAGAGGGCATGAGAACTGGGGTGGTAGTTGGAGGGGGGGCACTTTGGCCTCTGGCTTAAGTGAGCCCTTGGGGAGGAGGCCAAGAGCCGAGGCCCTTAGAGGGGCACTGGTGCCCCTCAGGAGGTCAGGAACCATGGTCTCTGAAATGAGCCCTGCTCATGTATACCACACACTTCTCTAAGGCTTGTGGCCTCTGCCCTCCCAGTGACCCCATGGTTTATGTGATACTTGAGCTCATGGGGGCTGGGGCTTCTGCTCCCAGGTCCATGACCTCAGAGACTGTTCTGAGGTCATGACTTTTGCCCTCTAGTCTTGGCTTTAAACCTCAGCTCCAAGACCTTGCCAAAAGGAAAGAGGAGCTAGATAGAGCTTTGCCCCCGCCACACCCCCCCCTCACCTGTCAGCCCGGGCTGGGCCAGGGGCCCTAGGGGGGGAACTGGGCCGGGGGGCGGGCACGAGTGGAGGTGGTGCCCCCAAAAGGGCTCCTGGTGGGGTCTTGCTGAGAAGATGAGGGGTTCCTGGGGCTGCAGCAGGTGGCGGTGGAGGGGCCAATCGGCTGTACAGTAAGGGGTGAGCAGGCTCAAGACTGTAGAGACGGGCGGCAGCCACAGCCCCAGGTCCAGTCAGCTCCTCACCCGCCTCATAGAAACGGGGTGGCCTGGCGAGGCGTGGGGGACCTGCCAACCAGGCTGGTTCTAGGAAGCCTGCGCAGCGCTCTGGTGGACTAGGGCCCAGAAAGGGGGGTGGCCGGGGCCTCTCAAACAGCAGATGAAGGCCCTGAGGCCCAGTGGCTGCGGCGGCGGCGGCGGCAGCGGCAGCAGCGGCGGCAGCGGCAGCGGCAGCGGCAGCAGCAGCCTCCTCCTTTCGCTCTTCCTTTACCCGCACGGACTCCTTGGCGGGCCGAGCCCCTTCCTCGCCCACCCGGGCTTTGGGAGTAGCAGGAGAAACGCGGAGCTGGGGCCGTGAGAAGGGGAGGTCCCTGGGGGTGCAGAGGGAGAGAATGAGGGCACCCCAAAGGAGGGCAGAGCCGGTGAAGTAGAGCTTAGGGGCTCAGAGGCGCACCTGTCCTTCTCCTCCTTGGTGATGGAGGACTCCCTCCGCTCCACAGGCCGCTCCTTGTCTGAGCCTGGTGTCCGGGCGGCCTCAGGGGGCCGGACCCAGGCAGGGAAGGCCAGAGGACTGCGGTGCAGGCGGCCCCATGGGTCTGGCGGGGAGGTGAAGGCTGGTGGGGCCCCCGGGCTTTCTTTCTGGGCAAAGACGGCGCCGGAGTCTGGGCAGGGGGTAAAGCAGAAAGTGATAGGGGCCAAGGAATGGGAGGCCCCACGCAGGCCTCCTCCCAGGCTCTACCTAAGCACAGGACCCCAATGCTGCAGCCCCCGCCTCACCCTCCTCCGCACTCACTGAATGTGGGGCTGCCCAGGCCTCCAAAGGCCCCGTTGGAGAGGGCAGCCAAGGAGGCGAAGCTTGTGGGACGCCCAAAGGGATCTGCAGAGAAAAGGGCAATAATCAAAGCCTCGAGCAGCCAGCTCTGAGCAGGCACAAAGAGCTGGTGGGGAAGGCAAGTCAGTAAGCAGGCCCTGGAGCCCTGGGTCGCTTGGTTTCAAGTATGTGCTGAGCTCTTGGGTTGGGCAAGGTGCTGAGCTTCCCTTAGTATCATGGCATTCAGTCTCACTGAGGCCCAGGAGGCAGATGGGATTACTCTCACTTTTAAAATGATGAAACAGGCTCAGAGAGGTGAAATGACTTCCCAATGGTCACCTAGCGATGAGTGCTACCATCAACCTGATGTGTCTCTCTGCAACTCCCCTCCCCTGCCAGCCTCCTGGACATGGTTTAGGTTTCTGCTGTGTAGCAAGCTACTTGCCCAGGGGGCCTCTGCTGGCTCCTCCCCACTGGACGTGCAGGGCCCTTCCTGGCCTGACTCAAACTTCATGCACAGGTCACACAGCCATCAGAACTAGCCTATCCTTCACAGGAATCTCGGCTTCCCAGCCAGGAATGCCTCTGTGTCAACAGGCTCACTTCTTGCCCCGCATGACCAGGGTTAACATCCCCAAGAAGCCTGCCAAGTTCCCTAAGGGCCAGGGACCATACTCTTCCCTGGGCCTGTACAGCCTCTCTCCTCTCCCTGCTCTCCTAGGTGCCACACACTCCCCACCACCCACTGAGGGACAAGATTTGAGCTGGCAAATGGGAATCACCTTGACCTTCCCTACTCGTTTAGGGATGAGGCAATCATGGTTCAGAGCTGGTAAAGTAACTTGCCCAAGGTCACAAAGCAAATGGAAGGTCTACGCCATTCTAGTTAATCTCTTGGGTGTGACTTCCCATTCCCAGCTTGAAAATGTCCAGAAGTTAGGGCCAAGGGCCAAGGGTCACGGCCTGGGTTGTCCAGTATGTCCTCAGCTCTTACCAATGTGGGTGCTGGGGCTCAGGAAGGGTCCGTGGGCCCCGGGAGCTGCTGTGAAAGGGTTGGCTGCAGCGTGGACGGCACCTGGGACAAAGAGGCGGGAAATTTTGATGAGGCTGAGTGGGCTCAAGGTGGGCCTCAGGCTACAGATGGGGAACCTCAGACCCTGAGGGCTGGCCAGACTCACCAGTCGCAGTGAAGAGGGAGGCCGGGTGGGAGAGCTCCTGCCCAGGGGGCAGGGCCCCATAGGGCCCCGGAAGGCAGGGCAGGAGGTCGTTCCGAAAGTCAAGCTTGTGGGAATCACCCTGCATGGGACACAGGCACAGGGGCAGTGAGGTGCCAGGTCTGGTCCCCCCTACTTTTTTTTTCTTTCCTTTTTCTGTACCTCTAAGTCCCTGTGCTTGGTGCCCCACCCCTAGCTCCCCTCCAAGGGCTGGCTGCCACCAAGAGGGTGCTGGGGTGCCCTGTTCTGCTTGTCTCATGAGATTTCTCTGACCATTCCTCTAACGGGCCAGAGAACACAGGTGCTGAGTGTGGAGCTGCTCAGCAGTGGCAGGAATAGGAGAGTGTTTCTAAGATTCTGCTGAGTCCTGCTGAGGGAAGACACCCAGAGCTCAGGCCGCCCCTGCCTCTCCGAGCCGCTCTCCCGAGCCCTCCGGCCCCGGTACCTTCATCTTCTCCTGGTGTCTCAGGATCATGTACGCCAGGCGCACGTGCATGGCGCACCACTTCCCTGGCTTCTGCCGCCCCCGGAAGGATGAGCAAGGGGAAGGGAAGGAAGAACATTCACTCATCACCCACTCCAGGCCCAGCCCGGGCCCAGCCTTGCCACACAGCATCCCCACTCAGCAAAGCCTAGGAAACTGAGGCTCAGAGAGATGAACTGTCCTGCCCAAGGTCCCGTGGCCAGTTACTTCTGAGCCCAGGCCTGTGACTTTAAAAACCTTTAGTATCTACTGTTTCACATCTGGCTGCCTCAACATCTTGGGTTTCTTGCCCTTCCTCAAGCAGGAACCCCCCTCAAGCCAAACACCCTGACACCAGCCCCCAGCCTCATGCAGCCTAAAGTCCTCACCAAACTCACCCTCAAAGGTGGCCGGAAATGGTCAGGGATCTGGGGATGGCAAAGGAGAGATTGTAGGCAATTCAGACCTGTTTCCTGAACTTGGCACCTCACCTCCATAGCACCCAGCCACCCCTCCTACTTCCTAAGATCTTCCTGCCTATGTCACTACTTCTCTTCCATTTTGCCTACTCTAGGTTTTTTCCTCCAACACCAGGTTTCTGGATCAGGCCTCAGGGAAGTACCCTGTTGGGAGGGTTAGGGAGTGGCTTGGGGCAGGCAGCACAGCTTTCCCAACTGGAGAAGCTATCAGATTAACAGGTTTTATTTTATTTTTTGAGACAAGGTCTTGCTATGTAGTCCAAGCTGGCCTTGAAATCACTACGTAGCCCAGGGTGGCCTCAAACTTGCAGTGATCCTCCCGCCTCAGCCTTTGCTGGGATTAGAGGCATGCGCCACCATGCCTGGCTTACGAGCTTTATATTTATTTATTTTTGGTGACACCGGGGACTGAACTCACAACCTCGCACCTGCCAGGGCAGGCACTTAAGCCACTGATCCAAACTCCCAGCCCTGGTCTTTTGAGGCAGGGTCGCACTATGTAGCTCAGGCTGGCCTTGCGCTTGAATTGTAGCCCAAGCCAGCCTCGAACTCACAACGCTCCTCCTACCTCTGCCTCCCGAGTGCTGAGATTAAAGGTGTGCGCGCCCAGCTCCTTACGAGTTTTATATAACAGGAATCCACTTAAAATTTCCTTGGGAAAAAACATCTTTTAAACATGTTGGAAAACCTCCGGCCTCAGCTACTCTTCTGTAAACACATTCTATGCTTTTTTACAATGTTCCAAGAGTCTAGGGTCTAAGGCGGCCACGCGTGCAAAGAAAGAAGGCAGGCTTAGGCTCCCCAGCCACTTCACGAAGGAGAAACTTATCTTTTAATTGTTTTATGGATAAGGACTCCTTATTATGATGTCATTTCAAAAGAGGAAAAAAAAAAAAAAAGACTTCTGTTACTTAAATTTGAAAATCTCTACAAACACCAAGGGTACAGCTCAGTGGTAGAACACAAGCTGAGCATGAGCTAGGCCTTGGGTTTGAGCCCTGGCACTATAAAATGCAAAACCACTACCCTAACAATCATCTTACTCCTTGGACAACCTCAGTAAAACTGCTATTTCCCATACTTGGACAATTCTTTTGTACAAACCCACTCTCCTTAAGACAGCCGGGGGTAACCCTGATCATATGTTACAGGGAAGAACCAGTGATTCACTTTCTCTGTGTCAACCTTGCTCTCCCCTCCTTCCAGCTCCCCCAGGACCTGTACTGGCCCCCCTCACCTGTGTCCCCTTCTGGGGGAGCCCGCTTGGCACTGGCCCCAGTCGTGGTGGCGGCTCAGGGTTCGTGCTCTGGGAAAGGGGAGTGAAGGGATCAGACAGGAGAGCTGGCACCAAGTATAAAAGGGATCTAGAAACAAGCTAGGACATGGGACAGGAAAAGGGAGCATGGCTTTGCAAAAAGCTAGGTACAGAAGGGAGGGCAGGAGGTTAGGCATGGTTTTGGGGAAGTGGAACCAGAGTATCTGGGTTTGTTAGGGACAGGACACAGTGGTGCCATCTAGATTGGGAGCTCACCTTGGGCTGGAAGGCCCCCTGCAGGGAGCCAAAGGAGACAGCCGGCGGGAGGCCCGGAGGGAGCCCGGGCACTGCGGGAGGGAAGGCCGTGTACGGCTGTGGAGAGAAGGGGACTAGTCCAAGCAGGGGGTGGAGGTGCAGCCCAGGCCTGGTCTGCCATCGGTCCTTTGGCCTCCACCCTAAACCCTCCAGGGAGCTCTCCCAGGTTTAAGGCTCTGGCTTTTGGAGAGGTAGACTGGATCCCACAATCAGGGCCCCACACAGTGATGTGGCCATGCCCACCACACACACACTGCCCCACACACTCACATTGTGTCGGAAAAGGCCTTCCATCTTTCCTGGGTATTTCTCAAACTAGGGAAGAGAAGGGAACAGTAAGCTGCCAGCCAGGGACCCAGGACCTTCCCCTGGGAGCCACACCCTCCCCCCAGGCCTCTGGGCCATATCACTGGTCCAAGGAAGAGCTCACCATGTGGGGGCCGTGGGGAGGCAGCAGGCCTGGGGGGTAAGGGGTGAAGTGCTGGTGGGTGTGCTGGTGGGTGTGCTGGTGCTGGTGGTTGTGCTGGTGGAACTGGAAGGCCAGGGGCCGGGCCGAGCCTCCTGCCCCCACCACCTCAGGGCCACCCTGGGCATTCAGGTAGCGAGAGTTCAGGTCCTGGCCGATCAGGTCCTGCTCTGTAGGAGGGGAGGGGGAGAAGGCTTTAAAATCTGTCTCCACCATGTCAGCCTCCTTGACCCCAGGTAACTGCCTTTCCCCCTGGCCTTGAGCTACTCCCTCCTCAAGCCCTGCTGTTTGCTGTGGCCCAGGTCCCCCAAAACTGCTGGGGCCCAAGCTCAGGGTCATGGTCCCCCACCCCCCGGCCAGGACCCCAAACTCACCAGAAAGGGCGTTAGCAGCTGAGGCCCCAGGGTGCCCTGGCACCTGCAGCAGGGGTGGAGGTGGGGGCAGGGCGGGGCCAGGAGAGAACAAGGAGGGGTGGTGGGGTGGTGGTGGGGGCCGCAGCCCAGGGGGCGGAAAGCCGTGGGTGGACAAAGGCAGTGGGAGTGAGGGCGTCGGGGGCCGGTGGGTGAGCTGCGTGGACGAGGAGGAGGCAGATGAAGAGGAGGAGGACGAAGAGGATGATGAGGGGGGAGGCTGAGCCACGGGAGGGGCCGGGGCCTTGGGGGGCGGCCGTGAAGAGCTGGGGAGAGAAGTGGGGAGATGAGTGAGGGGGTTGGGAGGTGCCAGCTCTGACAGGAGGGGGTCAGAAACCTGGGTGATACTGTGACCCTGGTTCTCCAAACTGGGAGATGGCAGAACCCAGCCCCCAGGAACTCCCCCCAGGGAACCCATTCTCAGACTGAGGTGCCTCCCCCAACGCTCCCTTTTCTCCCTCTCTAGATTTCTTCCTCCAAGCAGCTGCCTCTGCTGTCTCCGGCCACATAACTTTCCCTTTTCCGATTCAACCACGGCACAAAACAGATCATTCATTTTGACGCTTAATTACAACAGGCCACCTGGGGTCCCACCCTAAGACAGTGGAAGCAGCACCAAGCTGGCCTGTCCTGGGAGTCAGGAGACCTGAATTCTAGACCCATCTTGCCATGAATGCCCTGGGTGACCTTGAGCAAGTCACAGCCCCTCTCTGAGCCTTAGTTTTCTCAAGAATGGTAACAATGGTAATGATGATGACACGTGACAGCATCAGTAATAACAGTATCAGCAGTTCTTACCCTGTGGTGAGCACTTACTGCAGGCCAAGTGCTGGCACCTGCTTTACAAGCTAACACAAGGCTCCAAGCTTTCACACCACATGCCCAAGTGTCACCACAGCCATACAGCCATCCGTACTGTACCACTTACTGCTTTAACTGTTTATGGCCTCACACTAAGCAGTAACATGTGAAATCAAGAGTTGAGGTACTAAACACGTTTTTTTCTAAAACACAGAAAAGCTAACTCATGGCTATTTTTAGAGTTTCCTCAGGTAAGACCTGACATCATTCCACCGCCCATTAAACATGAGTGTACACACTTTGGGAAACACTGAACTCGCTCAGAATTAATCCTCACAACAGCTTTAGGATGAAGGTACTATTACTGTTTCCTTTCACAAAAAGAGGAAATTGAGGCTCAGAGGGGTTAAGTGACTTGCCAAAAATCACATAGCAAGTAAATGGCAGAACAAGAATTTGAATGTATGTCTGACAACAAAGCCAGCATTCTTAATCATCATGTCAGCATTTCCCAAAGTATGTCCAAAGAACATTATTCTTAGCAGATGTGCCTTACAAAAAGTTCTCACCAGCAAACAAAAGTGGGAAACAGCACAAACCAGATTCCCTTATACACAGATGTATAAAGAGCCCAGGTAAGTCCTTTAAAATTTATTCCACCCAGTGTCCTTTTTCAAGTCATGCCCCACAGGGATCAGCTCATGTCCCAGCACAGAATGCAGGGGTTGGCACCAAAATAACCAGGCCCTTGTGGATCAGGGCAAAGCCCCGGATCACTTACCTGCCAGTGCTGAGGTCCAGGCTGCTGCCATAGGGAGAAGTGCGGAGGCCAAAGGGTGAGACCCGAAGCTGCAGCTGGGGCTGGGGTGGGGGTGGCAGACTGGGGGTGGCCGGCAAGGGTGCAGGGGGTGAGACAGGAGGCCGAGGGGCTGGTGGAGGCGGTGGTTCCTTTGGGGGGAAAGGCACTAGCAGCGGGTCGGGCCCTGGGGGCTGTTCCTGGCTCCGCTCCAGGCCCGACACTTTAGGGACCACAGAGAGTTTTGCTTCACAGTTCCCATTGAAGGTGCCGTGGGGGCCCGAGGCTGCGAGGGCAGGATGGCAGACATGCTCAGTTGAGGCCTACCCAATTTCCCTCCCTCACCTCCAATCCAACCTTGTTACCAACCTTTGCTGGTTGAGACAGTAAAGGACGGATCGAGGTCATCATCAGACACCTGGGGAAGGACAGAGTGATGGTTAGGTGGCAACTGGGCCAGATCTCCATCCAGGAAGGCCAACAGCCTCTGGAGTCCACTGGAAAGGTGGGGATGGTAAGTCTGGCCCATCAGTTTAGCTGAGATCCACCACACTGTGTGCCGTAGGTGGCCTTATACTTGGAGAAAGGAGTGGAGCAGCTGAGCCCAAGAATCTGCTAGGCCAGGAGGACTGAAATAAGGTCACAAAGAAGTGGCAGAGAAGCAGCCAGATCAAAACTAGAATGTCACCAACTGCTAGTCCATAGGCCTACTTGGCCTACAGACCTGTTTGGTCCCTGAATGTCAGTAAAAATCTTTGCTGATAAATATATATATATTTCTTTTTTCTCTTTTGGTCTTTTTGAGACAGGGTCTTGCTGTGCAGTTTGGGCTGGCCTTGAGCTCACTTTGTAGCCCAGACTGGTCTCGAATTTCTTTGCTGATGTTTTGAAACCTAGAAGATCCTTCGTTAAAACCCAGACTTGAGGTTCTCTTAAAAATGGACTCCATTCTCAAGCGGCAACAATCAGCTAAAACTGGACTATGGTCACTCCTTTTAGATGAAAAACTACTCTCTAGGTTGTTCTGATCCAGCCAACATTTGCAAGAAAGCAAGACACACACGGGTAACGTAAAGGGATAAATGGTAGAACATTAGTTGCTAGAACACATTAATTTAAAACAAGCAAATATCTGTTCTACTAGCAAACTGAAATATACCTTTTTAGGTTGAGTTCCAGTAGAAACTACAATGATTTTACGTCTTTACTAGCATGACCATACCAAATTCTCGTGTATGAGACCCTGATTGTAAGAGCACACTAATGAACAACAGGACGGACCATAGCAGTTTCCAGTCACTCTAGATTCCTGTGGAGAACTAATTGTAGTTTCAGGGGTTTTGAAGAGGATGGCACACCAAGATGTGGCCTTCTATTCTCCGGGCAACAGCCCTGGTCACAAAAAGTCATTTACCCTTAGTAACTACCCCCTTCCTCCCAAAAGTCTAATCCTGGTTCAACCTGACTCATGTCCCCCACTCAAAGCTAGGTGTCTGCTGCAGGCAGAAGGCCTTTAAGCTCCAGTCCATTTTATCAGGTGCCACACTGCCCACCCACAGGGTTCTAGCCCCACTCACCCTCTCGTCCAGATCACTTTCTGCGTCACACTGGGGAGGAGGAGAGAGAGAGGTGTCAGGAGAGTGAAGATGAGTGGGGCACAAGGGGGAAGGTGAGGGCCAGTACAGGTGGATGGCACTTACTATGTATCCAGCTTCCAGAGAGTGCCGGGAGAAGGCCTGAGAAAGACCAGAGTCCAGAGGTAAGTGAAGCTGACTAGCCAGGCAATTGAGTTTCGACTCCCAGGCATTCAAGGTCTCTCACAATTTACTTTCAATCTCTTTTTCTAGCAGCTTTGCCAGGTACTACCTACTCTCCTTTCTCAATGCTCTTCTCTTTCTAAACGCACCAGGTTCTCACATCTATGTGCTTCTGCCCAAAACAACTTTCCTCCATTTCTTCTCTTAGCAAACTTCTGCCTGTACTTCAGGGTCTGACTAAGACATCCTAGGGGGCTTTCCCTAACCACAACTCCCCCCCCATCCCCCAGGCAGAAAGAGTGGCTTCCTCATGGGGGTTTCTGCAACACCTCTCCCAGATCTCTGCCTGGGTTAGCTTCTCAAACTGTGGTCCAGGTGTTTTCTCGTTGACTATTTCTTTCCTGTTAAGACTACTACCACCTTGAGGGAAGGGAAGGCACCACATCTAATTTGTTTTCAACTAAGTAATTCTCAATTATAAACACGCTTGAAGTAGACACACACCAACCAAACACAAGTGAGTCAATTATAGACAAGTCTTGGTCAAACCTGAACTGGGGAGACAAAGAGTCCTCAAATTTCCTTTTTGCATTCCTCTGTGCCATTAAAAACTTGGGTTAAAGTTTAGGATGGATGAGCAGTGGTACTCCTTATAGAAAATGGGTCCCCAGAAAGGATACTTCACCAGAACAGTTTTAAAGGATGAGGTCCTAGAACAAACTCACCTCTTTTCTTCTCCGCTTATTGGGCCATTTGCGGGGCCGATCCCCAGGGGGCCGGCCAGGCTCCCGATCAGAGCTGTCCCCTGGCTCCCCAGTGGCCCCACTGGAGCCCCCCCTCTTCCGTTTCCCAGAATGCTTCAGCCGATGTTCCAGTCGCTCTGGGGGCTGAAGAGATGCATCCTTCTGTGGAGGAGAAGGTGGAACTGAACTGGATGGAAAAATGAAAGCTCCCCACCTTTCTGAGGGTGACCAGGCTACCAAAGAGCCTCACAGGCCAGGAACCTGGCTGGTCCCTGGAGACCAGCTCTACCTCCTCCCACCCAAGGGTGGGGCAGAGACCTGGCCAGAGGAGCCGGTTGCTCTGGTTTGGGGTGCCAGTAACCCCCCAGGCACCCTACCCGCGTCTCTGCCCCTCTCGATCCCCCAAAGGCCCCCTTCGCCCTTCGGCCCCACCTGCAAGGCCTCCAGGCTGGCGAAGCTGGCGATGGCAAAGCCATCGATTAAATCTTCCTCCTCCTCTTCTTCCTCCTCCGGCTCCTCCTCAGCTTCCCCATCGTCGGCGCCCCCCTCTTCCTCCTCTTCCTCCTCCTCCCCGCGGCTGCCCGAGCCGGCGGGCCGCTTCCGAGCGCGGGGTCGTGGGGGCCGAGGCCTGGGTCGGGGCCGTCGTCGCCTCGGGCCTCCGGGGCGCTCTCCGGATGAAGCCGACGACCAGGGCCTGGCAGGCGGCGGCGGCGACGATGAAGACGAGGAGCCGCGCGGGGCGGACAGCAAGGCTCGGGGTGCGTCGCCTCCTGGCCCTCGGCGGCGCCGCTGCTCGCGGTCACGGTCCCGGCGGGAGCAACGCCGCCGCCGCCGCTCGCCCTCGGCCGCCCAGCCTGGGCCCGGGGCCGCGGCCGCTGCCGTCTCCATGGCGACGGCCCTCAGCGCCGCATCCGGAGGCGGCGGGGCCGGGAGCGGCCTGTCCGCAGGCCCGGGGTCGCAAGCGCGGCGCTGGCGACCGCACAGGAACGGGAAGGCCACGGCTTCCCCTTTAGAGCAGGATCCGCTGGCCCTGAGCTTGCCCCAAGGCCAAGGCCTGGAGAGCCGGCGCCGCCCCCGGGGCGACAAGCCCGAGGGCCCCCCCTGGGGGGCCGGCGGGGCCGCGACGGCGAAAACGGGGCGGCCGTCCCTTTAAGATGAGGCCTCAGGTTGTCCAGCCCCCGGCCCCTTTAAGGCTACCCGACTATGTCCGGCCGGCCTAGTGCGGTAGCCGCCCCCTGCCAGGGGTCGAGGCTAGTCTCCCCGAGGAAGAGGAAGGGCCACCCCTTTAAAAGGGGCCGAAAGCTCAACCCGAAACGCAAACCTCCCCTTTAAAAGTGTCTCAAGTCCGCCGGTTAAGAGGCCACCCCTTTAAGGAGTCCACAATCCTTCAAGCAGCAAGCCAAGCCGTCCCTTTAAGGGTTCACGAGTTAAGTTTCTAGTCCTCCACAAGCGGCCACTTCCCCTTTAAGCTGAATTTAAAGGACTTGTAGCGTGGGCGGGGAAAAGAGGTGGGAAATCCCACTCGCTCCAATTCCCCCAACAGCCCAGTTCTCAATTTGTCAGCTTCTGTTCGACAGCTTTCCCTTTAAGGTTGGCGTCAGAGTCGGCCGAGTTCGACGACCACCCCTTTAAGAAGATTTAAAGGGGCTTCCTCCAAATCCAGCTATACCAGCCTCCGCCTCCGGTCGCCATGAAAGGCGCGAAGCGGGGCGGGGCTGCGGGGGCCAGCCCTCCAAGGCCCCGGATGTGAGGCAACGGTGACGGGTAAAGCTTCTCTGTCCGCCGACATAAAAGTCTCTTCCTGCTTTTCTCCGTGTCTGACTTGTCCCTTAAGGGATCCGGAACGGCCGTTGGGCACCAAAGGAACTCTTGCGCACCTTCCCGTCGTCTCCTTTGGAGTCTTGGGCCTCTTCTCCGCCTGGACTCTCCTGCCCCTCCTCCCTCTTCCTCCTCAGCCTACGCCTCCTTCCTCTCGCTGCCTCCTCCCCCTCTCCGCCCCCTTCCTTCGGGCCGCTGCAGGCTCAGTCGTTGATAGGGTAGAAAGTACTATACGTCAACGTGAAGGGTGGGGTCAAACCATGGGGAGGGGCAATATGTAACCGCCCCCAAATCTTTGATTGGGTTGTCAGTTATCCCCGCCCTTCCGGGAGTCTTGTGACTAGACTGATTAGAAGTAGGTGTTTGCGGCAGTCTCCCACGTGGCCCCGCCTCTTCCTACTCTTCGTTTATTGGCCACCTTCTGATGGCGTCGACTCAAGGAGTTGACTAGGGATTGGCATATGCTGCCTGAATCTTAGAGGGCAGTTGGCCACTAGGTGGCGCGCGGCTGCGAAATGCACTGTTGCACCACCGGTTACGTCGCGTCTCCTTTCTGCCGCTCAGCGTTTCACGCAAGCGCACGGCGATGCCAGCCCCCACCGTGCCGCCAGCCTGCAGTTAGGCGGGTGGCTCCCGAGGTGGGGTGGCTTCGGCGCAGCGGCTTACGTTACCTGTTACCTCCCGGTGCTAGAGTGGTGTGGCCTCCGCACTCCGACCGCTACCAAGTACAAAAACACCTTGTGTTTGTGTGCCACGCACGTTCTCACAGATTAATTGGATGCTTTCCTTGCCCACCGTACTGTTTTACTGTGGGCAGCGTGTGGCACGTTCCGCATCTGTGACACGGCTCTTACAGGGCTGTGTGCGGCTCAAGTACATCTGTTGTCCTAGGTGAGGAATTATAGAGCTGCTTGCACTTCAACCCAGCAGCAAATCTTTTATCAGGGCCTTGGTGTGCTTTGAGCCTTTTAGTCTCCTTAGAGTTCTTTCTTTTTGGGGTACTGGGGGGATAGAACTCGGGCTACTGAACTACATATATCCCCAGCCTTTTTACTTTTATGACAAGGTCTCGTTAAGCCACTCAATCCAGGCTTAAACTTGTGAGCCTCCTGCCTAACCCTCCCCAAGCAGCTGGGATTACACGCAATGCAACACCATGCCAGGCTGTGTCCTTTACGTAAATAAATTGGGAGAACCCTCACCAGGAGCTTTTTCGTAAATATTCTTCCATAAAGGAGAAGTCTCAAATCAAGAAAATTTCCAATAACCATTCCTTTTTTCCCTGTCCCCTATACTCATGTTCCCTGGCACCACTCCCTTTTCCCAGAGGTGTGAGGGAGATCAACATATATCAGGCAGTATGGCCAATCTCACATTCAGCTAGAGACAAAAAATCAGAAACATTGAAAATTTTACTAGAAATATAGAGAAAAAAATATAACTGCCTCAGAGGTTTCCCCTTCCTCTACGGAGATGGACGGACAAACAGTTGCCTTCCCTCTATGGTAGATGGATGGAGTTCTAGGACTGATGGGGTCTCTCCCCATCCACTTTTTCCTCCTCCAGGAGCAAGGCATCTAGTTCCTCCAGCCGCTTCCGCAGCAGAGGTCCCACATCCCGGCTGGGCGCCAGGTTGGGAGCAACAGTTCTGCCAGCTGTAGCCCTGACCCCACGGGATGGCCGGCGGGATCGAGGAAGGCTGCTGTCTCGAAATTCTACAGCCCGACGGAGCTTCCTGGAGCTGGTGAAAATCAGAGTCCCATTGCGCTCCCGTGGTTCCTCAAAGATGGTCTCAAAGGTCCTGGACCAGGCAGGAGCACGCACTGTTAACCAACATGCCCCCTGGTTTTAGCCTTCCTCTGCCACCCTTGAACCTTCTAAATTTCTCACCTCCTGGTTGTGGGTGACTGATAATTCTTGTTGGTATAAATTTCTTCCAAGCTGAACTCCTTCTTGTTCAGTCTGGAAGCAAAGAACAGAGGCCACTGAGAAACCTCAGGCTAGCAGAACTTGAAGAAGGGATAGGTAAAGGATAGGTTGTATTTTAGTTTCTGGGACATGCCAGGGCCAGGAGTGCTATCTGAGACAGACAGGGAGTTTCAAGCACAAACCACATCAAATTAAATCTCCTAGCTAGACTTTTCTGTCTGAGAGAAGCAAAGCCATACTTCAGGAGACAGGAGCCTCCACCTGTCTGGCTAAGGCAGTACCTTGCCCAGTGAGCTCCTCACCTGACTGGTCGAGGCAGCCCCATTGGCGTAAGATTTAGCTGAGGACGGGTGGGTGTCTTGCGTATTCTGAATCTGGAAACCTTTCCCATAATCTGCAAAAAATGGCAGGATGAAAGAATGGCATGGGCTCAGGCCCCCCTTTGTTCTCCCCCTCATCTGTACTCCTACCTTGGTCTCAGGGTCTGAAAGCACCTGGTCCTTTGAGGCCCTTGGCTCCTTCCCTTTGGTTGAGCCCAGTCTGCAAAGGTCAAGACTCAGTGGCAAACAGGATTCATAGCAATATCCCCATCTCCTGCCCACTGGATACTGAGGGAAGGTTCTGGTTGTGACCAGGGCTTCAAGGAGGGTTCATCAAGACCACTACCTGGGTTCTGCTGGTTCGGAGAAGGAGGAAGTGGATGCAGTGGATGAGCAAGACGTGGCTCGAGATGGGGAAGCTCCTACTCCCCCAAGAGGGAAGACCTCTTTCCGGAGACAGGGCAGAGGGGGTGGTGGGGCTCGGGCCATCTCCCCACCGCCCACAGTGTGCCGCCGTGGCCGTGGCCGGCTTGGTTGGGGTGGTGAAGGGGGCCAGGTGCAGGTACCTGGGCCAGGGGGCCCCAGATCAGGGCAGGAGTGGCTTCGGCCAAGAGAGAGTTTAGGGAGAGGTGCAGGGACATTGTGGTCCTGAGCTCGCCATTGGCGGATAGGGGGCCGGGGGCTGATAGATGCAGTGGCTTCCGCAGCCCGGCACTGCTCAGCCTCTGAGATGGCAATCTTCAACTCCAGCTTCATGGGAGGTGACGGAGGTGGGGGCTCAGGGGTTTTGTTGGGTGTGAGGAAGATGTCAGCGAAACTCTCCAGCTTGGAGCGCACGGAACGGAAGAGGGGAGCCAAGCCCCATGGACTGAGACGGGGACGTAAAAGGCTGGACGGTGGTGGGGTCATTGCAGGCTCCAAAGCAGGATCTGGGGCTGAGGAAAGGAGAGCATCACAGGTGGGCATTCCTTAGCTGCAGGCATCTAAGTCCCCCCCCCCCAAACACTAATCTTAGTCCACAGAAGAATAAGCCCACTCCTAAAACTTAACTCCTATAGTTAGGAGTTGAACCTCTAGCCTTGGCAGTCAAAATCCCATTTTTATATACCATGTTCTTCCCTGGGAGGGCACTGAGCCCCACCCTCACCTCTGTACCTGACACAAGCTCAACTAGGAGCTGTGTATGGTGGTGAATGCCTATAAACCTAGCATTTGGGAGGCAGAGTCAGCAAGACTCCTGTCAGTTAAAGGCCGCTATAGGCTACACAGTTCCAAGTCAGTCTGGACTACATAGCTAGAACCTGTAGCAAAGCAAAGCAAAGCAAAC
>RJWM01021429.1:24561-35476 GCA_004363535.1 Dasyprocta punctata
GGGGGGGGGGGGGGGGCGGTGTTTCCAGGATCAGATCCCAGCTAGGCCAGCACCTCCCCTGTCCCTAAGTTCTCTGAAGGAGCTACAAGGAAGAACTGGTAAGTAAATCCTAAAGCCCTTAGCTCTGGCTACCTGGGTGATGGCTGTGGCATGAATACCTTGATAATCCCTCCCCCAGCTCTCACCTTTGTGCTGGGATGATGAAGTTGGGGCTCTCATCGACGAAGCCCTGGATATAAACATGGGATATTTGTGGAGAGGCAGGGAAGCCCTCTTTGGCCTCCCTAGCTCACCACGTCCTGATTTTTCCAGTCCCCAGATAGCCCTTTGGATTCACATCAAAGACTTTCTTATATAGTCTTTGCTCAGGCAGCATTTGCCACCTACAATACTGTCATCCTGCCCTGAGAGAAATCCACCCAGTTCGGGCTTCCTACTGTGTCTTCTACCCCACTGGCATGCCTGTCCTAGCTGAACCCCTGACATCTGCAACTCTGTTTTCATACCTCTGCCGGGGGCCTAGGAGCACCAATATCTTCCAGCAGTACCACCAAGGTGGGTTGCGGGGGCTGGTCCACGTTTTGTGGAGGCCTGCTCTCTGAGCTAGGGGTTGTCCTTGATTGCCGCCTCAGGGTAGAAGATCGGTGGACTCGACTTAAGGGGTCTCTGCATAAAGGCAGTGAGTCAGGAGGCCTGATGAGAGAACAAGAAGATCAGTGAGCTCAGCAACAACACCCCTAACTTACTGCCCATCCCTTGGTACTCACCTGGCCTGAGAGGACCACTTGGCCTGCCTGGGTGGTGAGGTGGGGGACTGGTTACAGACAGAATCTTGGTGGTTCCTGTGGCCCCATGGGATGGAGATCTCCTTCTGTGGGGTCAGGGAGACCTAGGAGAGGAAGAAGTATCAAAAGCAGGGGGGCTGTGGATGTAGTTATGTGACACTGCATCTGCCCAGCAAGCTGGAGGCCCTGAGTTCGATTCCTGGTACCAAAAAAAAAAGTCATCTTGCCAAGAGCAAGAACGAGGTTGGACTCCACAGAGCTTATTTGTGCCTAATACTGCCCTTAGCCACAAAAGTGACAGATTATGGCTAGAATCCACTCAGATCCCCATGAGGTGAACTGTCTGAATTAGAGGTTGGTTATTAGAGTCCTGAGTGGCAGGTGTAGGTTGTGAGTAATCTCATCTGGGCTGTTTAGAGAAATGAAATAGAAGGTTACTTTAGGTGGGTTCTGCCTGATTTGGGGCCTCAGTTTTTCTCACCTGTGAATGGGGTCGAATATCACAGTATGCTTCCCAAGGGAAAAAAAGCAGAAGAATTATAGGAATATATAACAGGGAAAGGGGAGAGATGAGGGAAGGAGAGGGGTGAGCAGGGGAAAAGGAACAAAAAGAATCAAGATATGTTAAGTACAGCACTTATACCCTAAGATGAATGTAAACTTCATGTACTGCAAACATGTACTAATAAAATAAAAATAATCACAGGAACACCCCAAAAGACAAAAAACAAAAAT
Source organism: Dasyprocta punctata (assembly GCA_004363535.1). Lineage (NCBI taxonomy): Eukaryota > Metazoa > Chordata > Mammalia > Rodentia > Dasyproctidae > Dasyprocta > Dasyprocta punctata. Next base: position 26,082 of record RJWM01021429.1, read on the forward strand.
CACACACACACAAACAGAAAGATATAACAGCATAATTTACTGAAATGGAACGATGAGAGTAATGGCACAGAAAAGGATGTTACATTATGAATCTGTATGGACATTATGAGACTATTTTAATAGAATATGTAAATATATAAAATATGTAAATATATAAATATATATGTAAATATATAAAAGTAAAACATGTAAATATGTCCTATAAAGAATTGTAGGAATGTGGCTCCAGGTCAGCTGGGGGTGGGGCACTGGAGACCTGCCTAATCCCAGGTTGGAGTACCTGGAAGCCATTCGAGGCTCCCGCATTAGGGAGGCTGCCTAGCTGATGGGCATGAGAATGACATGTTTAGGCCTCAGTCTTCTCAACAGGTATCTGGTCTGGCTTTGGTACTGAGGAGGGATGGGGCGGCTCACCATGTGGGGAGCCATGACATCTTCCAGCACCACGGCCAAGACCCGCCGAGAGGCCTTTTCCAGGGGAGAAGGGGCTCCCTGCGGCTGCAGCCTCGGTCGTTTCGGGCTCCTAGCTTCCCATAACGCTCGAGCTAGGGGTTGACGGCACAAACTCGACCGGCCAGAAGGGCTGGAGAGTGAAAGAAGCAGAGGACAGTTGCTTGAACTTGTAGTTGGCTCTGTCGTTTCCCAATTCGGCCACCAAGATTCCCGTCTCCCGGGCTCAAGACAGGTGGGCGGGGTGCGCTCTCACCTGGAGTCCCCAGGCAAGTCCATGGGGGAAACGGCGGCTTCAAGGGGTCCCTGGGGGATCCCAGGCTGCGGCCTGGGATGAGGGGGGAGCAGGGGAGCGCAGAGTGAGGGCCGGCCCCTTCCCAGGGGCTCCGCCCTTCATGGTCCGCCAGACGCTGGGGTAGACTACAGGCCGGAGCCCTGAGGCGCGGCAACGGCGCCCCCGACTGGCTGCCCGGAGAGGGTGTCCTCTCGCTGTCGCTGCCTCGATCAAATCACTCGTGCCCTGCCTGGCACCTGCCACGAGAATCTGGATTGCAGAGGGCCAAGTTCTCTCACGGCCCGAGCCTCTCGAGGCCTTTATCTCTGCAGATTCTGCCCTGAGATCCCCCGGGATCCGCTGGGATCCCAGTCCTGGGAGGCTCTGTTTCCGCTGAATCCCTCTGAGATGCGCCCGCCCTCTCAGCAAGTGGCCGAGGGTTGCAAAGCAATACTCGCAACGACGCTCCCCCCTCATCCCCTAGACTGGATCGCGGTGGAAAGGCTCCTACAGCGTAGTTCCTCCAATCAGACGCCGCGCGAGGTTCCTCCTCCCACTGTGAGCTTCGGCTCTGCAAAGCTCCACTCATTTGGGGGCGGCCCGAGCTTGGGCATCGCGGAGCTCAGTCTGGATCCCGGGGGATCCACTGTCAAGCAGATACCCCTTCATTCCAACCTGGGGGAGGTCCCGCCCACAGACACCGTCCCACCCAGACCCTGGCCGAATCCCCGCCCAGCGTCCCACACAGCTTGGGACCAGGTGGTTCAAATGTCTCCTCGACCCCCCGCCCCCTGCTTCAATTGCCCCGCGCCCTCCCCCGCGCGCCGCTCACCGCCGCCTCCCGCGGATCTCGTTTTCTACAGCTCCCACCACCGGCTCCTTTAAAACCAGCCTCACCTAACGCTGCCCAACCACTAAGGGCCTTCCTCCCTCAATCCCCCGGCGCCACCCAATCGCGAGACTCCTTCTTCCGGGTTGGTGAGAAACAAAGTGAAGCCGCTGGACGGCCATTATTCTTAGGGGCAAGAAGCCAAATCAGCACCGCCATTATAGTTGAGGGCAGATAGCGTAGTTCAATTCGAGCGTTAGGGTACCGAGTGGCGTCATCTTTAGAAGACCAGTCAGTGGCTGAATAGTTTGTCAGGTTTCTTGGGAAGTTGAGGCAACCTTAGTGAAGCTAAAATCCCTCCACGTTTTAAAAGGTCTTCTTCCGGTTCTTTCGTTTTTAGGTCAATAAAGGTCGACCGAGTGCTATTTGTGTAATTCCCGATGTCCTAGAGAGTCCTCATTTGAAGCTGGTTGCGGCACCGTACAGAGCATCGCAACCGGGTTCCCACGGCCCGGGGCCTGAGTGGCGGGGGCCTTGAATCCGAACACCCAAGGTCAGAGACTCGCGCCAGTGCTGCCTCGGACTCCAGTTGATGCAGTGTTCTGGAGACAACAGGCTGCAGCTGAAGTGGGAAGGAGGCTGAGTTTGCTGAGCTTCACTTCACCTTCCGGGGTGAGGAGTGGTGTCTCAGTCTTACAGGGGTCACTTTAGGGGCGCCATTGCAGGAGCCCAGTAGCCCACCTTAGCTTACCTCTTTCCTCTTCCTGCTCAGGGCTCCACAGGCACTCTTAAGGCGGGCTTGAATGATGGCAGAGCTTGGTTTTGAGGAATAAGAGGTCAGGGGTGGGACTTCAATGCTTGGATAGACTGTGTTGTTGAGAAGCTTCACTCTTGGTGGGGAGGGAGTGGGCATATACTGGGCTTTTAACACTTAAAAGTGTGCCTTTACCATCTCCCCAAAATCTGTGGCTCCACTAGTTCTTCCCCGAGAATTTCTTTTTATTTTCCCCGATAATTTCTTTTTCTTGGTACTGGGAATCGAACTCATGACCTTGCTATTACCAGGCAGGTGCTGTACCACTGAGCTGTATCTCCAGCCACCCCGCTCCCTTTTTTTTTTTGAGACAGTGTTTCACTATGTAGTACAGGCTGGCCTTAAACTCAGTATGTAACCCAGGCAGGCCTTGGACTCATAGTTATCCTCTTGCCTCAGCTTCCTGAGTGCTGGGACTACAGCCCCTTAGAATTTTTTGTTCAACCCTTTTGTTGTTTTTTGGCCTTGGGGGTGGAACCCAGAATCTCTCATATGCTAGGCCAGTGCTCTACCACTGAGCTACATCTCCAGCCCTTTTTCAAAAAATTTTGAGGCAGCATCTCATTAAATTGTGCAGGTTGGCTTTAAACTTGAAGTCTAGAGCCCTATGTGTAATATCAGGGTGCAGATAGCCAGGTATGGTGGTATAATCCCAGCACATGAAAGTCTGAGGCAGGATTGCCTGCAGATTGAGGCCAGTTTGGGCTACATGGTGAGTTCAAGGCTAGGCTGATGCCCTGCCCCCCACAAAATGTCAATCGTGGTTGTGTACGCCTATAATCCCACCACTCTGGGCTAGAGGCAGGAGGATCACCACGAGTTTGAAGCAGCCTGGGCTACATAGTGAGTTGAAGGCTAGCCTGAATTACAGAGCAAGACAGTGTCTCAAAAGATTGATAGATAGATAGATATAGTCAGGGTGCAGACACTTTGTAGCCCAGAAAATTTCTCTCTCAAGGAACTCAGTAATGAAAGTAAAACAGAAAGTATGGCATGGAAAGAACAGAATATGTAAGAATCCATGTTGAAAAGTGAAGATTTGCCAACCCTGTCTCCAAGGACTCTTCTAAACAGAAGTACACCCAGGACTACAATGTCCCTGTAATAAGAGGCCTTTGTGAGATTTCTGGTGGGAGCAGGCAGCAGCTTTTCCAGCTAGCAGTGTGTTCTGTCCCTCTGGATTAGGGCTGGCAACGTGGTTCCTCAAAATGTTCCTCAGAGTGTGGTGATGCTTTATCTAGTGGGAGTGTTTAGTACAGTAGTCTCAATCTTGACACATTGAGAGTTTAAACACACAAATCCTTCCCAGGCCCCAGGGAAGAAGCTTCCAGGAGCAGAGACAATGTAAGATGCCTTATCCAGTGCAGTGCTCGAATTTCTCAAAGGTGAGGATGGTGGAGGATGAAATGGAGACAGGAAGCTGAAGGTCAGATGGAGTGGCCTGTCCTGGTGGGAGGAAAAAGAACTTCCCAACAACTACAGCGTGTTTATACAATTGGAAAGTTGATGTCAGCTGAAACACCTCTGCCTAACAACTCATTTGCCTGGCTCACCTTGGGCACCTCACATTCTCAGGGCTGGAACAGCTTATTCATGTGACTCACCTCAGGTGCCCTGTGTTCTCAGGGCTGGCCTTGCTTTAGCCCCACACCTGTAATGGATCTCCAGCTTCAACTGCTCCCCACAGTGAGGTTTTGTTTTGTTTTGTTCAGACAAGGTCTCACTATGTAGGCCAGGCTAACCTTGAATTCACAGTGTAGCCGAGGCTGGCCACAACTCTAGCATCTTGCCTTAGCCTCCTAAGTGCTGGGATTACAAACATGTACCACCATGCCGGCCAGTGAACTTAGATTCTCTAGGTTGCCTGAAGTTTAACAACTCCAACAGCAAAACAGGTAGCCAAAGAAAAGGCCTCACCAGATGTCGTGAAGTTGAGAATCTGGTAGGGAAGGCCCATCCCTGGAAACCTAACTTGAGGTACTACAGTAGGATAAGTTTAAATCTAAGGTAGACTGGGGCAGGTGTAGCCTTTAGCCCAGGCTGAAGAGAGTAAACCCTCAGAGTCATAGAATTTACCTTTGCTCTTTCTATGATTTCCATTTCAACAACTCCTACCTTACCCCTCTCACATTAGGCAAGTGTTCTACCACTAAACTATATCCCTATCCCTTAAACTCACCCTTTCCTTCTGCTCAGTGAAAATAGATCTAGGCCGATTAATATTTCTTTGCCAGCTGGTGTTATGTTAAGGTATGTCAGTAAACTGGTTAGGAAGACATTGCAGGAAGAAAGGTGTTTTTTCTGTTGTCTGGTGCAGGGGATCAAATAGAGGGCTTCTCATGTGCTAGGCAAGCACTCTGCCTCTGTCCTACATCCTCAGCCCAGAAGAAAGTTTTGCTTCCTGGTTGCATTGAGCACTATTGACAGGCTCTGAAGTATTAAGTAGGTTCCCCAGACTCCACCTTCTGCAATGCCCATCATGGTGGCCATCAGTACCTACGGGCCAGCAGTTCCCCTGGTACCATCCTTTTTCTTTTTTTCTTTTTTTTGTGGTACCGGGGATCAAACTCATAACCTCACACCTGCCAGACAGGCGCTTAGGCCGCTGAGCTAAATCCCCAGCCCTATTTTTTGAGGCAGGATCTCAGTATGCAGTTCAGGTTGGCCTTGAACTCACCTTGTAGCCAAGGCTAGCCTTGAACTCGCAATGATCCTCCTGCCTCAGCCTTCTGAGTGCTGGGATTAAAGGCGTGCGCCACCACGCCCGGCACCCCAGTACCATCCTTGAATGGCTTTGTAGTGGAGTGCCTCTGGGGAGATGCCTTGAAATGAACAGCTTTCCTTGGCACCCTTGAGGGAAAATTTCCAAAAAGTCCCACCGGAGTGGCATCTTAGGGAATTCTGTGGCCTCTCTGAAAAGTTGTGGATCTCAGCCCAGGAAGGAGGGAGGCTTTTTCTTGTATGCCCTACCTAAACCTGAGTAGTAGTGGCCACTCCTTATATCTACTACCCTTGCATTTTTTTAGAATTCTCTTTCCTTTTTACTATTTATACCAGGCAGAATTTTGTCCCCACCCCAAAGATATGTTTCAATCCTAACCCCTTCCCCTCAGTTTTTTTAATTAATTAATTCATTAATTAATTTATTTATTTTTGTGGCACCAGGGATCAAACTCACAACTTTAAGCCTGCCAGACGGACACTTAAGCCACTGAGTCAAACTCCCAGCCCTAGTTTTTTGGGACAGGGTCGCACTTTGTAGCTCAGACCATCCTTGTGCTTGCGTTGTAGCCCAAGCCTGAGGTAGGAGGAGCATTGAACTCGCAACGCTCCTCCTACCTAAGCCTCCTGAGTGCTGGGATTAAAGGCGTGTGCCACCATGCCCAGTTTATTTATTTTTTGGGGCAGGGTCTCACTATGTTGTCCAGGACAGCCTTGAACTCAGGGCAATTCTCCTGCTTCAGTGTCCCGAATGCTAGAATTACAGACATGTATCACCACACCCCACTTCCCTTAGTTCTTGTAAATTTGATGTTATTTGGAAATAAAAAATTGCAAGCCAGGCGTAGTGGCGCACGCCTTTAATCCCAGCACTCGGGAGGCTGAGGTAGGAGGAGCCTTGTGAGTTCGAGGCCAGCTTGGGCTACAATGCGAGCGCAAGGCCGGCCTGAACTACATAGTGCATCCCTGTCTCAAAAAACTGGGGCTGGGAATTTGGCTCAGTGACTTAATCACCTGTCTGGTAGGCTCGAGGCTGTGAGTTCAATCCCTGGTGCCAAAAAAAATTAAGTTAAAATGAGAGTGTATGAATATCAGTTTTTGGTTTTTTGGGGTTTTTTTGGTAACAGGGATTGAACTCATGACCTCGCACTTGCCAGGCAGGTGCTTAGGCCGCTGAGCTAAATCCCTGGCCCTATGAATATTGGTTTGTGAGAAAATTTTGCTCACAATTCAAATCACTTGCATATCAAAGCAGTGAGAAAGAGATGGGGGAGTGGTGGTGTGTGAGTACCAGTTGTGATCATGTGATGTTTGTCATCATGTACTAGTATTGCAGGACATACTTCATTTATCAAATTAAACCTTTACTACAGATTTTTGCTAATTCTTTCTTGTCTTCCTCACACCAGCATGAAGCTTTTCAAAGGTTATTGCAGGTTAATTTATTTTTCTTTATATTTTGTATCACACTATTGTTTTTTGTTTAATTTTGGGGGGTACCAGGAATTGAACTCATGACCTTGCACTTGCTAGGCAGACACTTACACTGCTGAGCTATATCCCCAGTCCCCTATATTACACTATTATAATCATTTTATATGAATATTACTGGATTGTGGAATGAATCATTTGAGTTTCCATTATTTCTTATGGAGAAATTTGCTTTGATATACTAGTGCTTTGGATTACATGTTTTTGGGATGAATTATGCTTGCAAACCAAGGTCTTACAGCAATAGCAAGCAGAAACACTGAAAAGACATCCAGGATTTGCAGGCAGAGTTATTTACATTGACAGGTACTGACTGGGACCATTCCCATACCAAGCCCTGATCTCTGGTAGTCTAGGGTTTATACAGGATAAGCAAACAGGAAATACAGGGGCAGAATGGTTTGTCAATTGGGAATTGGTTCTTACAATATGCATCATAGTGACCAGTTATGCATCAGTGACCAGCCATTTCTTTTTTCTTTTTTTTTTTGCGGGGATTGAACTCACAACCTCGCGCCTGTCAGACAGGTGCTTAAGTAACTGAGCCAAACTCCTGGCCCTGGTTTTTTGAGGCAGGGTTGCACTGTGTAGCTCAGGCCAGCCTTGCGCTCGCGTTGTAGCCCAAGCCGGCCTCCAACTCACAATGCTCCTCCTACCTCAGCCTCCTGAGTGCTGGGATTAAAGGTGTGCGCCACCACGCCCGGCTTGAGCAGCCATTTCTAAGAAACAAAAGTAATAGGAAGTGTAGTCAGAACTATTACCTTGGCAACTAACAAACTAAAGTATACTGGCTGGGGGGAATCTTCTGCTACATTACTATGTAATAATATATACTATACAAAATATATAGTATATTTTTGGGGGGAGATAGGGTCACATTCTATTGTGCACACTAGTCTTAAACTCCTGGACTAAACTAATCCATTTGTCTCAGCCTCCTGAGTAGCTGAAACTACAAGCATATGACACTGTACCTGGTCCCTACAATTTTTTTTGTGTGTGTGGTGGTCCTGAGGATTGAACCCAGGTCCTTCCCAGGAAACTACATTCCTAGTCCTTTTCATTTTGAGATAGGATCTTCCAAAGTCACTAATTTTCCAGGCTGAGTTCAAACTTTTGGTCCTGCCTCAGCCTCCCAGAGTGCTGGAATATCAGACATGTGCCACCACCCCCAGTTAGTTGATATTTATTTATTTATTTATTTGTCTTTTTGAGACAGGATTTCACTATGCAGTTCAGGTTGGCCTTGAAGTCACTACGTAGCCTTGCCTGGCCTTGAACTCTCAGGAATCCTCCTGCCTCAGCCTCCCAAGTGCTGGGATTACAGGTGTGCACCACCATGCCTGGCTAGCTGATAATTTTTATATTAAACTTCTTGTTCACAATACCATTTGGTTTCTTCTTCCTGACTGAATCCAGACTTAGTCCATTACCAACAAATATACTAGTGTTTCAGCATGAAATAAACTAGATTTCTAAAAGTCCCTACTCTCATTATTATGCAGGTATTTCACATAATTTATTTTGGTGGGGGAGTTGAGACCAGATTTTACTAGGTAGTTCAGGCTGGACGTAGACACCACACCCAGTTTATAAATGTGTTCTTACCTACAGAAATGTTCATAGGTATTCTGAAAAATGATACAGGACAAGAGACAGCTTTTCACTGGGCAGGACTGTCTGGCACTGTGTAGGACCCCTGGGTTCACCTGTTTATACCAGCTGGTCCTCCATTACTGTGATTTAAAAAAACAAAAATAAAAACAATCTCCCCATAAATTCACAAAACATCCTCTAGAAGGTGTACGAGCTGTGTTGGAGTCACTAGGTTAGGGCCATGGGTTGAGAGTACTTTTTTTTTTTTTGTACCAGGGATCAAACTCATAACCTTGTGCTTACCAGGCAAGCGCTTAAGCTGGGTGAGCTAAATCCCCAGCGAATACTGGTTTCTTTTATTTTTATTTTAAACAGAAGAAAAGTAAGAAGTTAAAGTAAAACAATTTCACAACCAGCCAATAGGAGAGTAACAATAATCAGCACATTGCACACTGTTATATCACAGCAGTTGTTTAGGGTATAAGATACAGACATGAAACATTGTCCAGAAAATTATTAACACAAAACTTTTGCCTCAATAAATCATGAGAGACCAGCTATATGACTATTTTTTGGCTATGATTGCTTTATTTTCAAATAAACATTTCACATTAAAAATGAAATCTGAAGAAGACCCTGTGAAAACTACTTTTCACTCAAAATTCTTTTTCTTTAACTGTCTTAACTAATTTTTTATATACATAGATTTTCTTTCAGTTCATCACACAAGTGCAACAATGCGATAGTCACATATGTGTGACTTATTTAGTTCACTGAGAAGTATATTTTCTTTCTTCTTTTTTTTCTTGTGGCACTGGGGATTGAACTCACAACCTCACTCCTGCCAGACAGGCGCTTAAGCCACTGAGCCAAACTCCCAGCCCTAGTTTTTTTTTTTTTTTTTTTTTTGCGGCACCGGAGATTGAACTCACAACCTCACACCTGCCAGGGCAGGCGCTTAAGCCACTGAGCCAAACTCCCAGCCCTGGTTTTTTGAGGCAGGGTCGCACTATGTAGCCCAGGCCGGCCTTGCGCTTAAGTTGTAGCCCAGGCCAGCCTCAAACTCACAACGCTCCTCCTACCTCAGCCTCCCGAGTGCTGGGATTAAAGGCGTGCGCCACCATGCCCGGCTTGGCACACGCCTTAATCCCACCACTCCGGAGGCTGAGGTAGGAGAAGCGTTGTGAGTTCGAGGCTGGCTTGGGCTACAATGCGAGCGC
>RJWM01021430.1:0-35591 GCA_004363535.1 Dasyprocta punctata
AGATGAGGAGAGCAAAGGAGTAGTAGAATGCTTCATATGGGAGGCAAGTTTGCAAAGTGCATATTTTTCTTCATATTTGGAATTGTGGGGAGGAACAAAAAGGAGGGCAGCAAAGACTATTGATTCTTTAACTTCATATGAACCCTAGTCATGCAAGACTACACGCTTTCAAAAGACTAACAGAAACAATTTTAGAGAGCTGTGTTAGTTCACCTCAAAATCATTTACTTTTGGAAATAAATGTGAAATAATTTAGTACACATATTTTATTACTTTATAAAGATAAGGTCTCCTGCCAAGTTGTGAAGTATGTAACACAAAGTTCACAGTGGCCAAGGAACCACTCAGAATGTAGGCTCCTTCTCTCCATAGGGAAAATGAGTGCTGAGTTTTTAAGGGGAACCACCCGGCCTCTCAAAGAAGAGATCAGAATAAAAAGAGAGGAGGTAGTGTCTTCAAAATGATAGTTACTGCCCACGCCCATGACAGGTCAGGTGATTTAGGATAAGAAGCTATTCCTCCTCTTTTGGTTTCTGTTTCCTCCTCTGTGAAGTCGCAAGGTCTCCCTGATATGCAAGGCTCCCTCCAGCCCTACCAATGACTCAGGGAGGCTAAGTCTCTCACCTATCAGGTCAGCCACACAAAGAGGCAGTTTATTTCTCAATCATTCCTGACATTCCATAAATTTTCAATGTTCTTCCAGAAAAATTGCTTTTCCTCTTTTTAGCTATAGTTAGTTTCATCTGCTTTCAACCAAAGAATTAAAGAATGCCAAATTACTAGGAAGTATGGTGGGAGATGGGTGGGGGGCAGGAGGTCATTTACTTTTGTGAAATTTGGGGTTCAATAAAGCTACACAATATTCTTTACTGTAGAGCTTCTCAGCCTTTTTTGTGATTCTCCCAAATAAGAAAAGCGTATTTGAGATTTAAAATGGTGGAGTATATATGGGCAGCAAAATACAGCCTCTATAGGACCCAGAATCAAGACATGTGGAAAAGAACAACTTAGAAAAGAATAAAGAAGTGGAGCTGCAGGAATCAAGAAATTGCTGACAGGAAAACTAGACACTACAGAGAACACAGAGGGGAAAAATAAACATAGAGAAATTATTTTCTATTGTTCAAGACCCTGGAAATCAGAACTCAAAGAACAACTTGACTACAGGGTGTCTAGTGTCCCTATACCACAGTGACTGAATGGAGAAAGCCACAGGAGATAGTCATGGAGAAGGGGCAGGCTAATTGCAGATTCCCTGAGAAGTTTGAGCAGTGGCATGTTCAGGATTGAAGGACATGGTAGTCCTACCCTGTGTGGAAAGAAGCCAGGCCAGTCACATGTGGTTTTCTGAGGGGACTGGGTGTGAAAGTGATGACATTAGTCTAGCAGACCACTTTGTCCCCTTGCTGCCTACACGCAGCACAAAACTCAATGATCTGTTTGCTTTTCTCTCTGCCACAATAATCAGGCATATGCCTCACCTTGGACAGTTGCCATGTCCTGGGTTGAACAGACAGAGGAGCTTCTGGAACAAGGTCCACATAGAACCCCAAACAGCCACAACCAAAAAAAAAAAAAAAAGAAAGAAAAAAAAGAAGAAGAATTTCTCCACAACACATCACAATCAAAATTCCAGAAATTCAACTAAAGGAGAAAATAGTAAAAGCTAGTAGAAAAGAAAAACAGCAAGAAATCTATAAAGGCAAGTTCATCAAGCTGCAGATTTCCCAGCACAAACCTTTAAGGCCAGGAGAGCCAGAAGAGAACTTTTTCGAGTTCCAAAAGGACACAATTGGCAACACAAACCTCTAAATCCTGCAAAATGAGTCTTTGAAATTGGTGGAGAAGTACAGATTTTCCACAACAAAGAACTACTAAATAAAAAAACAATACCCCTAAACCAGCATTACAGAAAAATACATAAAAGATTCATAGATAGAGGCAGGGAGGTCACCAGCACCAAAAAAGTCCAAAGTAAAGTGTACATCTAACTGGGAGAGTAATTAAGCAAAAGGAAAAAATGAAAGAATCAGTACTGGAAAAAAAGAATGTAATGACAGGATTCACAAATAGCTTACAATAACTCTCAACGTCAATGATCTTCAGTTTTTCAATCAAAAGGCACAGATTGGCAGGTTGAATTTAAAAAAATAACAAAACAAAACAAAAATACAGTCATACATTGTTCACACCTCATCCCAAAGGAAGTACATAGACTAAAAGTGAAAGCAAAGAGTATGATACTCCATTTGACCAGAGCCTGAAAACAAGCAGGAGAAATTATCTTATTTTCAGACACAGCACATTTCAAGCCAAAAGTGATTAGAAAAGATAAAGATGACTGCTACATGCTGGTAAAGGGAACAATTCAACAGAAAGAGACAATAATTGTAAAAATCTAGGTATGGAGCGTTAGTGCACGCAACTTCATAAAACAAAAACTATTGGACTTTAAATGACAGACAGACACAAATACAACCATAGAGGAGACTTCTTATAATTAGGTCCATCAGACAAAAAAATCAACAAAGAAACATCTTAACCCACACCACTGAACAAATGGTACTTAAATACCTAAAGATTGTTTCATCCAACAACAGAATATGCATTTTTCTCAATAGTACATAGAACTTTATCCAAAATAAATCATATCTTGAAGCATTCTTAAGTAAATACAAAAGAAGTGAAATTTTCCTCTACATATCATTGGATCATAGTCAAATGAAGCTCGAAATCAATAGCAAGGGAAAGTGCAGAAACTATGCAGGCAGATGAAAATTTTAAAGTGCATCATTGAAAAATCAATGGATCACAAAGAAATTAGGGAAGAAATAAAAGAGTTCTTAGAATCAAATGACAATGGAAGCACAATATATGCAGAAGACTACAGGACACAAAGGAAGCAGTTCTAACAGGGAAGGTTATAGTTAAAAATACAGATATATATAAAAAAAAAAAGGAGCATTCACAGATAAATAATTTAAAGATGCATCTCAGTGTCCTAGAAAGACAAGAACAATCCGAATCTGAAACCAAAAAGAAAAAAGTTTAAATCAAAGCAGAAATCAATAAACTTAGGATTGTTCAATCCCCGGTACCAAAAAAAATAAAAATAAAAATAAATAAATAAATAAACTTAGGATTAAAAAGCAATGCAAAGAATCAATGAATCAAAAAGCTGGTTCTTTGAAAGGATGGAATGGGGATCTGAGGATGAGGGGAGACAACAAGTAAGAGAAGGGACGGGAAAGTAAAAAGGTGTAATAGGCATATGTATTAATTCCATGGCAAATGCATTGACTCTGTATCACTAAAATCTGCTAATAAAAATTGATTTTAAAAAGAGAGAATATATCATTTGGAGTCTTCTAAGCCATCCAATTTTTGTTTGTTTGTTTTTCTAGCACATATTTGAAGACCTGCAGTCAGGCTTGTTGACTTCTGAGATTTTTTTCCCTTTAAGTGTCGTATGTGTGTAAACTGTGACTTACTAGCCAATTTTAAGATTGTAGACAAAGAAAGCATGCCTTTCACTTCTTTACCCACACAAAGTACTAGGCATGATTTGATTATTATAGTAATCAAAATTGGACCTTGAACTCAGTACAAACCAGCCATCCTATAACCACAAAGCAGTTTAATGTGATTAAAGTCACAATGGATCACAGAACTCTCTTCATGAGGCCAAGAGAGCTGACCCATGTCACCTAGCCAAAAAGCAATTTTTATGATTATTTTCTGCCTGCCTGAGATTCCTGTGGTTCCCACTGGTAAAATGATCCTTCATTTCCAGACACTATTGCTATCTTGCATCTATTCCCTGCACTATATCACAGGACTCCTGGAAGCCTGGCTGCCTTAGGATGCACTTTCCAAGCCCAGCCAAATGCTGATTATCCACAAGAGACTCAGATTGAGATCCATCGGCAGACTGTGGTTATCAGTGACGTGATTTCTGCCACTAAGGACGCTCTGCTCAGCCCAATGTTTTATTTAAGTCAAAGATTTTGTCAAGCATGTACTGAACCTAAACCACAAGCCAGATTCTGTCGGGACATCATACGGTACTTGCTGTTTAATTTTTGCCCAATTGATTTAACTATTTACAAACTACTGAAACATCCAACTTCCTATAATATATTCTCTAGAAAACTGGAACACTGAGCTAAACTGCAGATTCTCACTCATTGTAGTGTTCTGTAGGTATAGGTGGCAGGCATTCTTTGCCATTGTGTGTTTGTTTTAAGAACAAAATATATGCACTAAAACTGCAGGCTTAATTTCCTTAATTCTCTTTTTTTAAGCCAGCATCTCACTCTACACCTCAGACCAGCTCTGTGGCCCAGGCTGTCCTCAAACTCAAGTGCTGGGTTTATGCCACTATACCAAGTAATTTTCTTCTCATAAGAAAAGTTTTTTTAAAAAATCTGAAAAACAACCAGAAAAATCAATCTCAGAATTAAGACACAAGTGGCTCATTCATCAAGCTTGGTGTCGCACACCTGTAATCCTGGCATTTGGAAGGTTAAGGCAGGAGGATCGCTGTGAGTTCAAGGCCAGCCTGAACTACATAGCGAAACCCTGTCTCAAAAAGATTTAGAAAAAAAAAAATGGCTCATTCCTGGGGATACTCTTCAATAAAAACAACACATTTAATGCAAAATAACTGTTGTCTAAAAAGAGGAAAATGCGATTTGTCTCCTAGTGCATTAATGATCAAGCATACTTTCTAAGGAAACTTGCATGATCCTAAATGCATATACGATATATACATTTCCATATGTGAAATGAACATTATAAGATGGGTACGTTTATTATTATCTTCATTCTACACAGGAGGAACTTAAGACACAGGAGGTTCACCATCTTGCCCAAGATCAGGTCACTGGTAAGAAGCAAGTTTAGTTTTTCCTATATGGAAATGTCTAACTCAGTGCCTATTAAGCATATAACTATCTGGTCGTATTTTTAGGTTTTTTTTGGTTTTTTTGCGGCACCGGGGATCAAACTCTCAACCTTGTGCCTGCCAGGCAGGCACTTAAGCCACTGAGCCAAACTCCCGGCCCTAGTTTTTTGAGGCAGGGTCGCACTATGTAGCTCAGGCCAGCCTTGAGCTCGCGTTGTAGCCCAAGCCAGCCTTGAACTCACAACGCTCCTCCTACCTCAGCCTCCTGAGTGCTGGGATTAAAGGTGTGCGCCACCACGCCCCGCTGTATTTTTAGGTTTGGGAGACTAATCCCATTAGACCTCCTGACTTCAAAGGTCTCAGGGCTAGCCCAAGACCGAACAGCTGGAAAGAGGTAATGCTGAGATTTCTGATTCTAAGTCTGTTGCTTCTTTTTCTTGAGTCTCTGCTCAAGATGGTGAATTTCAAAGTGTTGCAGATGGAGAATTCAAAATCCAGTGTCTCCATCAGGCCTGACTCTTCATCTGATCAATGAGAGTTTAAGACTAGAGGATTGCAAGAGCCACTCCTCTGTGCTTTAGCCACCTCTGTTTTTGCAAAATGATGAAAGTGAAATGAAAAAGGAAATTCAGGACTTGCCCATCTTGCTCCAGATAGGAAGTGGAGCAGGGAAACACATGAAAACCAAAATATGGTAGGAAAAGACTTTCAATGCTGCAGGTATGGCAGCCTTCCATCTCAAAAACATATACCCTGAAATAAAGCCAAGACAATTCCCAGGAGCCAGAAACAAAAGGGAAATTAAAAACCAGAGATGTAAGCTCTAGCTGACATGAAACAGACTAGGAAAAAGTCAGACCTGAACATGGATCTCATAGTAAATTCAGACTGCAAGTCATTCAGATAGAAACTAGGACCTCTGTTGAAAACTAGGGCTCTTGAAACTCCTTCCACCACTATTGTTCAATGGAGTACTCAAAAGTTCAGCCAGATCACTGGGGTAAGAGAAAGAAATAAAAGGGATAGGCATAGGAAAGAAAGAAGTCAAACTATGATCCTTCACATAGAAGACCCAGAAAGTTTCACCAAAAGACTCCTAGAACTACTAAACAAATTCAATAATGTAGCAGGATACAAAATGAACACAAAAATCAGTGGTGTTCCTGTGCACTAATAAGGAACCACTAAGAAAGAAATTACAAAAATAATACCATTCAGGGTAGCTTTTAAAAAAATTACTTATTTATTAACCTAACAAAGAAAGTGAAAGACCTCTGAAACAAAAACTATAGCACTCCAAAAAAGGAGAGTGAAGAGGTGATCAGAAAATGAAAAGAGTGGATAAAAAGAACAAATGTTATCAAAATGGCCATACACTCAATACTGATATGTAGTCTTAGTGCAATCCCAATCAAAATGCCAATAGCATGCTTCACAGAACTAAAGAAAACAATCCTAAAATTCATATGAACCAGAAGAGACTCAGAATAGCAAAAGCAATCCTGGGAAATAAGAGTAAAGCAATAGCTATCATAGTAGGTTATACTACACAGCTACAGTCACAGAAGACAGCATGGTACTGGCACAAAAACAGATGAATGAGTGGAATGTAACAGAGCATGCATTCATGACCCTAGGCACAGTCCACCATCTGATCTGTTCCAGGGGCCAAAAACATACACTGGAGGAAATATAGCTTCTTGAACAAATGGTGCTGGGGAAACTAGCTATAGATGCAGAGAATTAAAGGTAGGCCCCTATCTCTCACCATGTACTAGAATTAAATCAAAATGGATCAAAGATCTAAATATTAAAACAGAAAAACTTAGTACCCTAGAAGATAAAATAGGTAAAACTCTTGAAGACATATTGTTCATATGTGCTTTACAGAATAAAAAATCAAATTAAAAAAAAACTCTTTAAAACACAGGCATAAGCAAGGACTTTCTGAACACTTCAATTGCATGAGAAATAACGTCAAGAATGAACAAATAGAGTTATATCAAATTAAAAAACTTCTGAACAGTAAATGAAACAACTAACAAGTGAAGAGACAACCTACAAATGGAAAAATAAATTTTGCCAGCCAGGTGTGGTGGCGCACACCTTTAATCCCAGCACTTGGGAGGCTGAGATAGGTGGACTGTTGAGTTCCAGGCCAGCTTGGGCTACAACGTGAGCAAGGCCGGTCTGATCTACATAGTGTGACCCTGTCTCAAAAAAAAAAAAAAAATGCACCAGGAGTTTGGCTCGGTGGCATAATTGCCTGCCTGGCAAGCGTGAGGTTGTGAGTTCAATCCCTGCTACTACAAAAAAAAAGAAAAATAAATTTTGCCAGTTACTCTTTGACAGAGGACTAAAATCTAGAATGTATAAACAATTCAAAAGAATCAAAACTTCCCTAAAATAAAAGAACCAAACAAGAAATGGGTGACTGAAATGAAAAGATACTTCTCACAAGAAGGACAAATGGCTAATAAATACATGAAAATATATTCAACATATCTGTCCATTAAGACATGCAAATTAAAACAACACTAAGATTCCCTCTTACTCCAGAAAGAATAGCTATTTTCAAGAAATCAAATAATAACAAATGTTAGTGAGGCTGCAGGAGAAAAAGAATCCTTCTACATTTTTGACAGGAATGTAAACTACTGCAACCACTTGGAAATCAGTATGGGGATTTCTTAAAAAACTAAAAGTATAAATTCCATTCAACCCAGCTATTCTCTTTTTACATATCTTCCCAAAACAGTCAAAGGCATCATATTATGGTTATACATACATGCCCATGTTTATAGCAGCAAAACTCATAATTTCTAAATATTGAAAGCAGCATATACCCACCATTAACATCAACACTCACCATCAACAAGTGAATGAATAAATAAAAATTGGTGTTTATACACAATGAAATACTACTGCACCATAATGAAGGATAAATGTGAGTCATTTGTAGGAAAATGGATCCCTCTCAAGACCATAATATTAAGTGAAGTAAGTAAGACACATGAACTTAATATTGCTTGGTTTCTCTTGAGAGTCACAAAGAATAAATAAATTAAAGATCAAAATGGAACATAGATAATAAGAAACAGGAAGATAGATCTTTTGCACCTGGTAATGGGGCCAAGAGATGGAGTTGGGAGGGAGGAGAGGAGAAGGTTTACTAACTCCCCCACAGTGAATGTGATCATTATGTACTGCAAACATATACTAATAAAAATTTTAAAATAAATGTAAAATTTCCAGGACTTGAAAGGGGAGCTGAAACTTTGTCTACTGCCCAGAGAAGGAGCTGGAGGTAAGTAGTCTTTTTCAGGGGTCTACATAGGAAAAAATATAGATCTAGTGAAAAATCCTAAACCCAGTCTGATTATGGAGTATGAGTAAGCCATCCAACTGATAAAAGAACTTCAAGCAAACACAGTGAGTTCAAGGCCAGCCTGACTTGCATAGTGAGACTCTGTCTCAAAAAATGGGGCCAGGGATTTAGCTCAGTGGTGTAAGCACTTGCCTGGCAGGTGTGAGGCTGTGAGTTTGATCCCCAGTACCAAAAAAAATTAAAAAAGAACTTGAAGCAAGAAATTAATGCAATCACTGCTCTTTAACCAGTGGGAACCACAGGAACCTGGAGAGAAATAGATATATCACTCTATAGGAAAACAGAATGCATGAGACTCATACCAGAAAGAAAAATAAAAGCTTAGAGTAAATAAATACTAACCAAATGATTATTGAGACAATAAAAGATAATATACTGAAACATCAACATGATAACACATTTAAAAAGCAATGGAAAGATTTGATGAATAATCAATAGAACTAAAAAAAAATAATCATTAAAATTTTAACTCAAGATAAATAGCAAGTACATATGCTTACAAATAAGTAGAAAATGGTCAATTGATTTGAGAAAGTCATACATGATGAGACACAAACACATAACAACGTAGAAAACATAAAAGTTTAAGTGACAAGGAGAGTCAACTGATAAATTCCACCTGAAATCAACTATAAATTCCAGAAGAGAATGGACAGAGGGAGTTAGGAGCAATTCAAAGAAGTAATGGTTGGGAATTTTCTAGAATTAAAGAAGGCTGCTTTGAGTCCAAGTAAAATTAAAAGAACAAAACAAGTAAGTAAAAAGCCCATGACAACTATATACATTGGAACCAAAAGTTTAAACAAAATAGAACTCTTAAAAACACCTGAATCCCAGCACCCATGAGGCTGAGGCAGGATTGTTATACGTTCAAGACCAGCCTGGGCTTCGAAGTGAGCTCAAGTCCAGCCTGAACTGCACAGTGAGACTCTGTCTCAGAAAGACAAAAAAAAAAAAAAAAAAAACCTGAAAAGAGATAACCTAAAAACAAATGATGATTAGGCTGCCCACAGAATTGCCATTAATTAGTAACAGAGAAGTTTCTCCTGTACCCAGCTAAATTATTGTTCAAGAATGAGGACAAAATAAGGATATTTTCTAAAGCAAGATTTTTAAGGGCTGGGCATATAGTGCAGTGGCACAGTGCCTGTCTGGCAAGTTTGAGGTTCTATTCCTGGTATCAAAAATGAAAAAAGGCCACCATGAACATTTAGTTTTTTTTTAAAAAAAAATACTAATTTAATGTATTTCAAAAATATATATAATTGAACCTAAAATAAGGTGTGAAGCCAGAAGAAATAATGAGCTGATAATAAGCATTGATTTAAAACACACACAAAAAGGAGAGCTCCTTTGGAAAAACCAGACACAAAATAAATTAAAATAGTAAGGAAAATAATATGAAAGATAGGAGCAAGTGATTTAAATCCTTGAATTTGTGGAAAGGGGAAAAAATACTAATAACTAGTGAACTATGCATGATAGAATTTTTACTATAACTAGTAAAATATTTGAAATAAAGGAATATTTTAAGCCAGTTGAAAGAGATGAGGGAATAGTGTAACAAAACAAGTATTCTAATAAGAGAAAGGAAGGAGGAAGAAGAGAGAAGAAAGAAGGAGAAAAAAGGGGGAGGAGGGGGAGGGAAAGGGAGGGAGGGAAGCAGAAAAAAAGAGAAAGAAAAGAGCCATAACAACAGATTCTGGAGACAACACAATTATATGGTAATTCTATTTTTAATTTTTTTGAGGAATCTCTATATTGTTTTCCATAATGGTTATGCCAATTTACATTCCTACCACCAGTGTATAAGGGTTTTCTTTTCTCTATATCTCACAAATGCTTGCTATCTTTTGATTTTTTTGATAGTAGCTAGTCTAACTGGAGTGATGTGATCTCATCATAGCCCTGTTCATTTCTCTGATACTTAGTGATGTTGACATTGTTTTCATACATCTGTTGACCTTTTGTCTGTCTTCTTTTGAGACATAACTATTTCTTGTTTTTACATTTTTTTATTTTAATGTAATACAAGCAGATATAATAAAGAAAAAAAACAGTGCTCTTCTATGAAAAAATAAAACAAAACTTTCTAACAAAATAATTAGAGAATAACAATGGTTAACAAATTGTGTATCATGATCTTAAAAGGAGGACTAAGATGTCAACTCGAGTACAAGTCATAGAAAAATTATTTGCTTTTACACAGAGGAGATAAAGGACAAAATTTTCTGTTCAGGGAACAAAAAAAACTAGATGTATAAATGATCCAAATTAGCATTTATCTTTTAGAGTGAAGAAACCTATAGAATGGGAAAAAAATTTCTCAATATTCCTCAGACAGAGGACTAACATTCAGAATATACAAAGAACCAAAAAAATTAGACCTCTCAAAATAAAAGACACAATCTAACAATGAACAACTAAAATGAATAGATACTTTTTTAGAAGAAGTACAAATAGCCAATAATCACATGAAACCAAATGTTTAACATTGCTGGCTATTAGATAAATGCAAATAAAAACTACATTGAAACGTCATATTAACTCATTTTTTAAAGAAAATAAAACAGAATAAAGCCAATCAAAACAAAACAGTGTAAGTGACACAGGACTTCAAACATGATAATAGGAAATCAACAATGGTTACCATAATGCCTCTCATTGTCTTCAAAATAGCTGCAGATACCTTCAGACACAGTAAAAATCAAACAAAACAGAACAGAATAGAATCAATAAAAACAAAACAATGAATGCAATAAAGGACTTCAAAACAAGATAATAGTAAATCCCAAATGGCTACTATACTGTATCGTGCTATCTTTGAAATAGCTGCCCATGCTGTCAGATATAATAAAATCAAACAAAACAAAACATAATAAAACCCAACCCAACAAAACAATGAAAATGGTACAAGACTTCAAAACAAGATAATAGGGAATTAACAATGGCTACCACATTCAGAAGGAGATCCCCCAGAGATGCAACGTCATATGTTGTTATCCTCTGAATAGATGATCAGACTACCAGCTTTAGACCTGCAAAGTCAGTGAAACACTAAACACTACAAGCATTAAATTATATGTTACCTCAATAGCTATCATTGCAGCCTGTGTTTCTCCAGATTAGCCAGGTGCTTATGGCAGCAGGGTGGTGTGGTGTGGTGGGAAGTAGGCTTTTCTTGTTTCCCAACCCACATGCTGGAAGGGGCTGGCATCTGGCTGTCCCTCCAGTGGCCCATGCAGGGAGGGCTTGCTTCTTGGTGACTTCTTGTTCTCTTCCCTCGCAGTCCATGAATGGTGATGACTCACAGGAAAAGGCTGGCATCTGGCTATCTGCCCAGTGGCCCGCGCATGGCGTTGTTTTGCAAGGAGGGCTTGCTTCTTGGTGACTTGTTTTTTTCTGTGCAGAAACTTTTGAAAGGAATTGAAATCAGTATGCCCAAGAGACATCCACATTCCCATGTTTAGTGTACGGTGTTTACAATAATCAAGTTACAAAACAAGTTTAAGGATACCTCATCAGATGGTTACAGAAAATGTAGTAAATATGTAAAAATGTAGTAAATTCCATTGTGTATACAGTGGAATACTATTCAGTTACTATTGCAGCAACATTGATGAACCCAGGGAATATTATGTGAAGTAAGTTAGAGACAGAAAGACAAAAACAGTATGATCTCAGGAGGGATCCGAAGAAGTTATTCTCAAATAAAGACAGAGTATTAAGGATTGGGGAAGGTTAAAGGGAGGTAGGATGAAAACAGACTGGTCAAGAGGCACAATGTTATAGTTAGGAGGAATAGGTTCTGTTGTTCTTTTGCACAGGATGACTAAACAATAATGAATTTTATATTTCAATATAACTAGATGAATATTTTTGAGTGTTTTTATCATGAAGAAATTATAAATATCTAAAGTCATAAATATACTTATTACCCAGATTTGATAAGTAAACAATATAGAGATGTATGGAAACATCTTTAATTTTTTTTTTTTAATTCACCCCACTCCCCATTGAGGTGGGGCGCCACCTGGTGGTAGTTATCAACTCGGGTTTGAGTATTGATTGGGAGATTTCTGTGTCCAGCAACTGGCTGGGGACTCCTTTTGAGCCTCGTTTGCCAATCCTTTTATTTCTGCTCAGCCCTCAGCCATTTGCGTTAGAATATCATTCGTTTTGTGACCAAGATTTAATACATCCAAAAAGAATAAATGTTTAAATATAAAGATTGACCATTTAACAAAAGGACTTAAAATGAATAGGCTAACCCACAGAAAGGACAATGAAGAAAATGACAAAGGTAAGTAAGGATTTAAAGAATTAGAAAATAGACAATAGAGAAAGTCAATAAAATCATTTTTTCCACAGGTAAATAAAGTAAATACGTGGTACAGAAAAAAAATACAATATTTAAAATTTTAAATGGGACATAAGTTAAACAATTTAAATATACCGATAAAATTCAAAACAAAAAAATCAGTAATTTTATTATGTTTGTCACTTATTTTCACAGGATGGGCAAACAAGTACCAAGTAACGTGTAAATTTTGTTCCACCATTTGTAAAAGTAGTCCACCCTAGCCCTGGCGATGAAGGCCAATACAGCCGCAGTGGGAATACACCTTGCAGAAATCCAGCTACAGAAACTGTCACTGCCCAGCAGCCCTGGCTACTGGCTCTGAAATCCGAGAGTCTACTTCCCTTGAGAAGGTCTGGATCAATGACCGGTGCTACAAGAGGACTCTGATAGGACTCCATAGGAGACGTGGGCTCCTCTGATAATTTACTTTGGGTCAAAGACTCCCCACACCTCTTCTCCAGGCTTCTTGGATTACATGGTAGTCTAGGACCCTCCCACAAACCTTCCTTCCCTCTCCATTCACTCAGTCAGAATTGTATCACAGACTTACCACTCACCTGGCTTAACACAAGTACCCATTTTCTTTCAGAGGCTTTTGGTTCAATAAAAGCCATACATATTTAATATCATTTTGGTGTTGACTTTTCAGAAGACCCTGAAAAATAGTCTATTATTTCCATCAGTATGATTTTCTTCTTTTCGGCTGGAACCTAGACATAACTATGATATAGTTCTATGGGCTTTTGCAAGAGTGGTACTCTTTCGGGTCTCAGACTTCCAATCCTGCTGAAATCAGACTTAAAGCCATAAGAAGAATAAAGTCAGCAAGTGGGGCCACTCCTGCATCTACCTTTTGGTTCCCAGACACATATGTCCTTCCTATTTGAGATATAGTATAACATAGAAGTCTTTGCCTTAATACATCCATTGCAGGCTGGTGGATAACATCCTATCCTCAGTTTCCCTCTGAGCTAGAGCATCAGCTACAATTTTAGAAGACTCTTCACCTTTCTAAGACACCAGCTGCTTCCAAGGGTGCCACACATATAAAAAAAATAGATCCAATTACCATGATCCCACTTCCCTACTTTCTTGCATATGAAGGATATCTCTTGGTCAAATGTGAATTTGTCCAAAGTTAGAAGCCTGTATATTCCATGGGTTCCTAGATAATGGAGCCTAAGTGCTCTGCAAGTACAAAAAACAAATCTACACTTTAAGCACGTATCTGTGGCAGTCACCCATAAAAAGGCCCCTAATGATTCTCTATTACTTGCATTCACACCTTGGTGGAGCTTTAGCCCAGAGAAGGGTTGATTTGTGAAACCAATAGGATATTAAAGAAATGATGCCATGTGACTTCTGAGATCATATAAAAGATGCTGAGACTTCCACCTTACCTTCTTTTGGATCATGTGTCAGGGTGAGGGTAGAAGCCACCCACTATGAATTAAAACACTCAAAGACCCTGAAGGAGTCATCCACATGGTGAGGAACTGAGGTGTTCTGCTAACAGCCAGCATCTAAGTACATGTCGGGCAGTCCCTCAGACAGAACTGCCTAGATTTGCAACATTCAAATTCATGACTTAGTGAATTCTTGAGAGTTAAGTGTTTTGTTTTAAGTAACTCAGTTTTGAGGTTATTTGTTATGCAGCATTACATAAATAAAAGAATCCTGAAATCAGTCTAAAGTTTTAGGACGTCAGTACCCACTCAGATTCCAAACAAACCGTCCTACCTCTTTTTCCACATAGATGGCAAAATCATTCTGTGCTAAAATATTTTTAATAGTGAATCTGACTCTTCATGACTCTTTTGTGTATGTATTGTACCAAAACTACAGAAGAAGATAATTCAATGTCCTAAATTTCTAAATTAAAAAAATATTCTTTCATTCAGTTTTTCAAAATATAGTCATAATAAACATGCTAAGTTAACTGTGAGAAAGCAAGCAAAGAGGGACCAAGATGTTGATACCATTATTTGCTATCTTCCATTTAGTTTTATTCCTTGAATAAATCTGAAATTCTGAGGAGCATCATAGTATTGAAAAGATTATTGCACCCAATGATTTCCAATACTTAAAAACTTATTCTGATGGTATTAGTGGTGATACTGATATAGGGGAAAGAAACTCCTGACCTTCTAGATGTCCAGAACTTGCAAAGTGAGCGTGAGGTGGGACAGGTCTATAGCCAACCAATAAGATTAATTGCTCAGGTAAAATTGATTAAATTGGGGTCAAATGGGGAAGCAAGTCACATAGCAAGCAGACATGCATAAAGAGCAGTAACTGTTCCTGTAGGAGGTTGGGTTAGTGACTCCTGGCTTCCCTAGGGTAATAGAGACTTATTTAGAATATCAATCCCTGATGTTTATCCTTAGGATGTGGGTACATTTGTTTGATCTTTTGTCTTGAGGTCTGGCACACAGCAGGAGGTGTCTCTCACCCATGGTTAGGAGGTATCTGGTCTTCTGCATTGGCTCCTTGGAGGCACAGCTCAGTCTGACTGCCTATAATATTTCTATCTAACTCAGCTGCCTGTAACAATACTAACAAATGTGATATTTTGATACTCCGTAATGAAAATGGTAGCATTAGGAAATCAATGAATCAAGCATATTTCAGTGAATGAATCACCCATTCATTAGTCATTAATCTCAAATGACTAACATGTGATGCTACAAATTTATGCATAGGTAAAAAATATTTTTAAATACAAAATATATCAACAGATTTCAGTGTAACAAGATATGAAAAGTTTATTGATGTTTCTGATTTGACATTTTAACTAATCTTTAATAAATAGCTGTTTTTCCAGTTTCATGTACCAAAGAAGGCTGCAAAATTATCCATCTTTTCCAATTACATACCTGCCTGAAGTCAGATTTCCACCATGTACTTCAACCAAAACAACATATTGCAGCAGATGGAATACAGAAGCACATATGAGAATCTAACCAGCCTCCATTAAGGCAGACATGAAAAAATCTTTAAAAATGTAAAGCAATGTCACACTTTTCACTAATTATTTTTTGTTTCAGAAGATATGGTAGTTACAGAAATATGTTCTTTATATTAATGCACAAAAGATTTATTATTGTTACAGAATAAATATTCTAGGTTTTTAATATGTTGTACATTGATATATTGAACCTACAGAAACAAGTTCTTTTTGAGGGGCTTTCATTGGCTATTTTTGTTTGTAATTTTTATTTTAAAGAAAATAAAGCCAAGCAAAATAAAACAGAATAAAGCCAATCAAAACAAAACAGTGTAAGTGACATAGGACTTCAAAACAAGATAGGATATCAACAATAATTACCATACTGCCTCTTGTCTTCAAAAATAGCTGTTCATACATTCAAACATAGTAAAAATCAAACAAAACAGAACAAAATAGAACCAATAAAAACAAAACAATGAATGCAATAAAGGGCTTCAAAACAAGATAATAGTAAATCCAAAGTGGCTACATACTACATCTTATTATCTTTGAAATAGCTGCCCATGCCGTCAGATATAATAAAATCAAACAAAACAAAACATAATAAAACCCAACCCAACAAAACAATGAAAATGATACAAGACTTCAAAACAAGATAATAGGGAATTAACAATGGCTACCACCTTCAGAAGGAGATCCCCCAGAGATGCTACATTGTATATTGCTATCCACTGAACAGATGATCAGACTACCAGCTTTAGACCTGCAAAGTCAGTAAAACACTAAACACTACAAGCATTAAATTATATTCTACCTCAATAGTTATCATTGCAGCCTGTGTTTCTCCAGATTAGCCAGGTGCTTACGGCAGGGAGTGAGGGAGGCTTGGCTCTTGTCTCTCAACCTGCGTACCAGAAGGAGCTGGAGTCAGATTCTACCTCCAGTGGCCTGTGCATAGCAGTGACTCTCAGGGAGGGCTTGACTTCTTTAGGGCTTCTGCTTCTCCTCCCCCCACAGTCTGCAAATGGCACCGACTCATGGGAAAGGGCTGGCATCTGGTTCTTACCCCAGCAGCCTGCACAAGGCCTCATTAACTATTTTTTAAAGTTTTATTTTTATTAGTGTATGTTTGTACTATAAAACGTACATGTACCAACTTCTCATGAAATTTTAAGACTGTGAGAGGGTCAGATAACCAAAGAGTTTGAAAATTGTTGACTTTTTACTACTTAGTGAAGTTGGAATTTTATTATGATCTCCATTATACTGATGAACAGACTAAAATTTAGAGATTCTGACTAATTTGCCCAGTATTACACAGAAGAGAGCAAGTAGGAGAGGCAACATACAGAACTACTGATTATCAAATAGAGTACCACAACATATCGTTGGATTCTGATTTGATAATCCAACTATTGCCACCCTAAGAACTGATTTCTTTATCACCCCCAAAATTTCCCTTTCTCAGTGACATAAGATCCCATTCTTGCTAATAACTAAAAAAGGCAGCATATTCTTCCCCACAATAGGGTCCTAAATGTATGGAAGTAGCTAGTTGATTGTTGAGGTCAGTAGTATGGGAGTGGTAGGAATAGTAGTCAAACCTTGTGTAATCTCCAAGCTTTTTTAGGTAGGTGTCCAGATTCTCCCAACTCTTAGATTTGGTATTTTCCCCTAGCATTAACTGAAAGTAACTTGATTTGTAAGCAGGTGCTGAGCAGATCAATCTGTTTGTCTCTGCCCCTGGTTCTACCATGTCCAATACACTAGATGCTATATTCATAGTAATTTAAATTTAAATTAATTAAAATGAAATAAAATTCAAATTTTTGTTCCATCATATTAATACCAAATCCCAAGTGCTCAAGAGCCAATCATTGTACAGGTTTCTTAGGACACCTATGTGATTTAGTGAGCCATGTGTTGATATTGTTGTGAGCTTACCTTGGCAGCAACAAATATTTCCCAGACAGTTGCTCTTCTTCCAGTGGCAGTGATGGCAATAGTGGAGGTGATGGTAGTGAGGGTGATGAAAGCCATTGAGGACCCAGTTTTAGGATTTATGAGTGCTGGATTTCTCAGGGCACCATCTTTAGATCCTCTGCATCAGATTCCCAGATGTACTTGAATTCGCTCAGAATCCCCTGGAGTCAGTGAACCTATTTTTTTGTTTTTGTTTTTGTTTTTTTGTTGCTGTTGTTGGTTTTTGTTCATTTGTTTGTTTTGTTTTGTTTTGTTTTTTGTCCTTGGGAAATTCTTAATTATCCCAAAGTCTGGAAGAAATGTGGTAAAGTTCTGGTGATATGTAACACACTCAGGAAGTAAGAACCTGTGGTTCTCCTGGAGGTTTATCAACCCTGAATATCTCAGCCCATTCTTATCCCACTGCAATAAGCTCCAGCCTTTGGGTGTTCTCCCTTGGCTTGGTGTTGGAGCCAAGATTTTAAAAATTTCCTACAACACTGTTAAGAATCTTCTTTCATGTATCTTTATGTTAGGTTTTCTTAAAAATTCTTTGGTGCGTAACTCCAAGTAGGTGTGACTGTAACCAGGTGTGTCTTTTCTCTCCCTTAGGTCAGGAGAAGATTGGAATGTGGCTCTGAATGAATGGAGAATCTCATTAATCAACATGGGTGGGACTGATGGGAAAAAAAGTTTCAGATGGCAAGCTTGAAAGACCCGTGGAACTTTGTGAAATTCTCTTCAAAGTGTGCAGTTGAGTAGTCTTTGTTAGAACATGACATTCCTTGGCTCAGAGCTCAGGGTTACAGAGGCCCACACTGGGCCACAGCCAAGTACGTTAGAGTAGTAGGAGTACCAGAACTTCTGCATCAGAACGCCCTGTCACTTAGAACAAGAGCCTGGAAAAGAGATGCCAAAGGTAGTGCCACTGCAGGGTTCCAAGCTACAGCAGACCAGAGAAGTCAAAGATGAGAGGAGAGAAGCTGACCCTTGAGGGACAAGGTGACTAATGTGAGTTAAACATCCTGGAAACTAAGGCAAGGCTCACACAGGCAGAACTGCTGCCAAGCCCATGACCAAGTCCTACCACTCTCACACAGCCTCAGAAAAACCGTGGAATCTGTTATGGTTTGTGTCTAGATGTCCCCTTCAAAGCATCATTGGACCAAAGGACTTTTTCAGAGGTGGCTGAATCTAGAGTGCATTATGCTGGGATTAAGGGCTGGTAGATCAGCCTATTGATTGGTTTGGCATAATTCTGCCTAAAATTGAGGGTGTGAGTGCTGCACCAACCTAGGGCAGATAGTTTGTATAGAATACAAGGAGCAGGAATACTCTTGTCTCTCTACTTGTTGCTTTTGTTGTCCTCTGCCACCATGGATGGTTACCCCTCTGCCATGTGGCACCCTGCCTTGGAACCAACCAATAATTGACTGAAATATCTATAAACAAAATAAATCTTCCCCCCTTTAACTTGGGGTATTGGATAATTTGTCTCAGCAATGAGAGAAAAGTAACTAAGGCAGAAGGATTCCTATGAGGATATAACCAATTACATATTTATGAAACACTAAGTATACACAGAGAAGCATACACGAATCTTCAGGGTTGGGAGTTGGAAATAAATGAAACAATAGTGTTTCCACAATAAAAGATTATTTTCAATTAGAAGCCAAGAGAATGGCTATGGGGAAAAATAATCTTCAAATTATCTATTAATGTGGTACAAAAATATTAATGAGGTTAAAGAAAAGGAATGAGCAAATGCAAAATAAATTTTGATGATGATTGTATCTTAAAATAAGATAATTAACATCAAAAATTAAAAATTAGTTTAGGATATAGCTCAGCAGCACAGTGCCTGCCTAGCAAGTGTGAGACCCTGAGTTCAATTCCTGGTACCAAAAAAAAAAAATAAAATAAAAATTAAATTGATTAATGTGTAATCTAGGAAGTAGGAATGAGCCGTGTGTGTGTGTGTGTGTGTGTGTGTGTGTGTGTGTGTGTGTACATTCAAAAGATGAAGCATTTCCTTGCCTGTATTTATTTTCAGGATTTGTTTCCTTACCATGGATTGTGTTCCCCTCCCATCCACCTTTCCTCCACCTTAATTCTCCCCTCTCCTGTGCTCACTCTGGTGCCTATGATGTCACTGATGGAAGGCAGTGGAAAACATATATTTTCTCCTTCTTATTACATTCTTTCAGTGCCCTGCATCCTTCTGCTCCTTCTACCCCATTACCTTGTCAAACCTCAGCTGCACATCTTGCTCCAAGTGTCTGGGATTATTTCCCAGTGTGTGGTAAGGAGAATTCTCATGCCAGTACTTCCATGCCATCTCTGGATCTGAATAAGTTGGCAGCCAAAGAAATACAGGCCAATACAATCAAACCTTCCGGGAGTGGACCACAGTTGGAGCACCTGTGGCTGTGACTCATGCTTTACCCCCTAATTTTGCCTCCTTTTTTATGATACCAGCAAACAAATTGCAGGTGCCAAGTACTAGCCCGGGAAAGGGTGTTGAAGCCCCTGTTGCTTTCTTCTCTGAACCTATTGCTTCTCCCCAGGACACCCTCAGCAGAGGTGGTGGTAGTAGTCCTTGTGTGAATAAGAGTACAAGGCAGGGCCTAGAGTGGCCCAGTCTTGACTGTGTCAGTCTTAACAGTCTAGTTGTCCTTCCACCAGGGCCTTAACACAGGGTCTTCCTTAGCATCTTCATTTAATACTCGTTTACATTTGATGCAGGCTGCCATGATCAACCATGGGCAAAAGAAATCTGCTGCAAAGCTTGCTGGCTTCCTGGAGCATCTGAGAAGTTGTGAAATGTCAGCGGTTATTACGTCATGGTTGCTAAGGTCTGCATTTGTAGGTCCACTTGGCCACACATTCTAGTGCTGATGATGTCAAGGATCAGTCCCCCAAAGGCCAACAGACTTTGCACAAAGGAGAATGTGTTGTGTGGCCCTGATTCCTCCCTGCCTTGGTCATAGGCTATGGAGTGTGGCCTTGCTCTGGCCTTGACAGAGTATAGACTGGCTTAGGTCATGTTCATCCTGGGAGGTAGTGAGGTGGGAGACTTCAGAGGAAACATCCCACCAAGGACTATCAGCAGCATCAGGGGAAAAAAAAATAAAATAAAAGGCATATTAGCATCGTACTGTTTCCTCTTCTCTCTAGGCTGTAACTGGCTTTTCACTCAGAAGAGAGCCACAAGAATGCTACCCAAATGCCTTGGGCTAATGTTCTTTAGTTCTCCTGCATATATCTATTTGCTTTAGTGGGACTAGGGCCAAAGAGCTGCCCACACATACTCACACAGAGAGAGCTGGCACAATGGACAGATTACTTAGTCTCTCTGACCCCCAGGCTCCTCATTCATAAAGTGACAATAAAAATGTCAACATCACAACCCTCCATTAAGACAACTAAATTAGACAAAGCATGCAAACTCCCCACAGGATTGACAGACTGCTTTCTAAGGATCAGGTCCTCTCGAGTCACATAATAGAGTTCTTACCTGAGTATATTTGTGTCCCCAAACAAGGATCCATCAACTACAGAAAATATGAAGGTATATTAGCTTTGCATCACTACAACAAAATGCCGGACACAGGGTATTTGTGAAGTAAAGAAGTTTCGTTTGGCTCACTGTTCTGGAAGTTCAAGCTGAAAGTCAGGCAGATCCACTGACTTGGAGCTCTGGCAAAGTCATCACCTCACCACAAAAACATGTGTCAGAGCAAGTGCTCATGTCTAGAGTCAGAAAAGAGAGGGAAAGAGAGAGACAGAGACAGACAGAGACAGAGACAGACAGGAGGAGGAGGAATAGGAAAGGGAGAGAGGAAGAGAGAAGAAGAGAGGCAAGGGGAGAAAGAAAAAGAAAGAAGGAGGGAAAGAGGGGAGAAAGTAGAGGGGAGAGGAGGAGAAAGGGGATATAAAGGTTTCATAGCCACCTTTTATCTTCCTTTTTTATTTTTTATTTTTATTTTTTTGAGACAGAGACTTGCTGTGTAGTTCAGGCTAGCCTTTAACTCATTATGTAGCCCAGGCTGGCTTCGAACTCACAGCAAACCTCCTGCTGGCCTCTCGAGTGCTGGGATCACCCATGTGCATCACCATGCCCAGCAAACCCACAGCTGCCTTTATAACCACCACAAATCACCTAAGGATTTCCCACTAGCTGTCACATTTTGAAGGTCCGAACCTCCTAGTACCACAACCCTAGGGACCAAGCCACTACTTATGAACCCTTGGTGGACATTCATCCAAATCACAGCAAAAAAGCACAGGAATCTTCTCCCAAGTTCCTGGCAGCACACAAGAATATCTGCCCTATCTAACGTACTAACTAACAAGATGCTACTAGTGAAAGCGTGGACCTGCATGGAGAAATAGTACAGCAGACCCACGTCAGAGGAACAGCACCCCACCACCATGGGAAACAGTATGGGGCAATAGAGGCAAAGGCTAAATAACCAGCTCAATCCTGGACAAGGACCACACCAGGGGACAGAAAGGAGCAACCAGACTCTACAACTGTTGACATTAAGCCCAATAGCAGACTTGAATCCTTGCGTTGCAGCCCACAGCCAGCAGAGAACAGAGGGCTGATCTTGTTCTCCATCTACCAATGGGAGCCCGGACATGCCTTGCTTTTAACAATCATCACAGTCTGGGAGGATGAACAGGGAGGCCTCTGGTGCAAGGAGGGCACCTCAAAGATCCATAGGCCCTGAAACCCGGTGTAGAAAACTGTGACTGACTGGAGTCCAAGATTACAGAACCTGAAAACACACACACACGCGTGCGCACACACACACACAGACACATACACACATGATAATACAGGAATTTTTTTACTCAATCTTTTAAAAATTTTTTCTGTTGTGTATTATTTCCTTTCTTTCATTGAGTTTTTCTTACTTTTTTCTTCTCTTAGTTTCTTTTCTGGCCTTAAATTTTTCCCTTCTAACTTTTTTTTCTTTTGTTCATCTCCTCTTTTTGCTCTTTATCATTTTTCTTGTCATTTGTGTGTTTGTTCTTCTAGCAACTCTTTGATCACTATTAATTTACTTTTACCTCTTAATAGGACCCTCATCTTACTTTTCTCTCCTTCTCATGTCCCATTGATTAATTTTTCATATTGTGCTTTTGTCGTTCTCCCGTTCCCAATCTTCTCTGTCCTTAGTAGTTGTGGTGCATTAACTAAGGGGTAACTTGCCGCACCCAGCTGAACTGAATCAGAATGGTGCTGGTTGTGGAAAGCCCACCTGAGGCTTATTGTCAACAGTGTGAAAAGAGAACCGGAAGAGAAGAGGGTGCTTCTGTTGATTCACTTGGAGAAGTGTACTGCACTGGTTTTCCTGACACGAACTCAAACATTCTCATTGATGGAGAGTTTGGGACCTTGCTCTCACTGATGGCTGTGGTTTTTTGAGGGGAGCTCTGGTCCTTACTTTGAGCATCACATCCTGCACCTGTACAGATTCTTCAGCCTGCTAGTACAGATCCTTCATCCCACAAGTGCAAACTTTCTAGCTTCCACCATTGACATTTGGGTCTTCTCAGTGCAGATCTTTGATACAAACTTGCCTCAGACATTGTCATGAGCTCTTGGCCTTCAGTTGGACTCCTGGAGGACATTACCATGGGATTCAGGCCCTAAACTGGATTCTTTGGGTCTCTAGTGTGTGGACAGATCTCCTCCACTCTTTGGCATTTGACTCTTTGGGTGAATATTAAAAAATAATCCTACAAATTTTGTGTCCTGTATTAATTCTTTTCCCTTGCAAATCTTGACTACAACAGTAGTATAGCTACTGAGTTTTACAAATCTCTAGATAAATATTTAACTTCACACTATTGCTTTTGAATACAATGCCATTGTTAGTAGAGGTATTTAACTTCACACTATTGCTTTTGAATACTGTGTTGATGTTAGTAAAGGTAAAGTTCTATTTAGTAGTTATTTATTGTAGGTCAATAGTAGGTCAATATTTGGTCTTAGTGTTTATACTATAATTACATATCTCTTTTCTGTGAATAAGGGTGGTACTTGATTGATCCTTAGGATTTGTCAATATGCAGCTTGTATTTATTGCTATAATTGATGCTGATTTTATTACTATAGCAAAGTCGTTATGGCTATTGCTATTCATTGGTTTTCTTGAGATGCCAATATCTAGATTGCCTTGGAATCATTAATAATACTGTGGCCCCTTCCAGGAGAACTGGGCACTGGGCCAAATATGCTGCAGACTTCCATCTCAAGTAAATAGAGATGGTTGGATCTTTCAACAGAGGTGAAGGGCAATAGTTAGCCATGCTCAGAGAAAACCACTGAAAAGTAGATACTAACTACAGAGGTCTCCATACTAGAAACAAAACTTTCCAATACAATGAATTCATAAGTCTCAACACAAAACACAAAACAAACAAAAACAGAAACATGAGAAGACAAGCTAACAAAATGCCTCCCAAAACTCCCAACTTTCCCTAAGTTGATTCATGGGACAGTGAACGGGAGGAAATTAAATGCCTTACACCTGAATTATTCAAAATGGTATCAGAAGAGATAATAAAACAGTTCAATAAGGCAGTTGGCAAGCTTATGGAAGATATAAGTAGTAAAGTATTGTGCAATTAAACAAAATCATCAGTGAGTCTAAAGAAGACACTAATAAAAAGATAGAAGAGCTAAATAAAATGATGCAAACATGTATGACCAATATAAAAAAGAATTAGAGTTCATAAATGGGCTCTGAATAGAAACTCAGGAGATTAAAAATTCTATTGAAAATATGGGCAGCAGAGGTGGCCAGTGTGAGAACAGAGTCTCAGAACTAGAAGATAGTGCTGTTGCCAGTGACCAATTAATGAAAGATACTTTTAAAATGACAGGGTAACATGAAAAATGGATCCAACATCTCCTGATCAATGCATAGAAGATTAATTTAAAATTAATTAGAATTAGTGAAATATCAGAAGATAGAACAAAGGGCATTAAAAAGCTGTTGATTGAAATAATAGCTGAAAACTTTCCAGATAAGGGAAAAGAATTTAACATACAGATGTGAGACATATAGAATCTCAAATAGCCATGATCAGAAAAAACCTCCCCATAACTCATCACAGTCAAAATCCAGGCAGTCAAACATAAGAATAGAATCTTAAAAGTGGTTAGAGAAAAGCAATGAATCATTTATAAAGGGAAACCCATTAGAATTACAAAAGACTTCTCAACACAGATATGAAAGGCCAGGAGAGCTTGTAATGTGTGTTTCAACCTTACGAGAAAACTATTTCCAACACTGGCTCACATATCCTGCAAAACTGTCTTTAAAAGTTGACGTAGAAATAAGATATTTTCATGATAAAGAGCATCTAAAGAAATTCATGCGTTTGTAACCCAGCATTTGAAAGGCTGAGGCAGGAGGATCCCTGTGAATTTGAGGCCAGCTTGGGCTACAAAGTGAGTTTAAAGTCAGCCTGAACTGCATAGTGAAACCCTGTCTAAAAAACAGAAAGAAGGAAAGAAAGAAAGAAAGAAAGAAAGAAAGAAAGAAAGAAAGAGAGAAAGAAAGAAAGATAGAAAAAAGAAAGAAAGAGCGTTGACCACCAAACCAGCACTCCAAAAAATTATTGAGGATATCCTAAAAAAAGACAATGAAACTAAAAATGACAAAAAGCCTAACAGCATGAATACACTAGGCAGAGTGAACAGTTAATCAGAAGGGGATGAAGGGATACTGGCAACAGTAAAATAATGCAATCACAGGAATAAGTTGATATTTTCAGTAATAACTCTCAAAACAAGTGATTTCAATTCCCCAATCAAAACACACAGATTGGCAGAATAAGTCAAAAACAAAACTCACGATATGCTGTACACAAGAAGCACATTTAATCCAAAAATAAATTTACAGACTAAAAATCAAAGAATGGAAAGCAATGTTCCATCAATAGGAATCCCCTCCCACCAAAAAATCAGGTGTAACTAGCTGATATTAAGACAAAGTGGACTTCAAGCTAAAACTAATCAAAAGAAGCAAAGTAGGTCACTACACATTGATGAAGGGAATAATTCAATAGGAAGAGGTAATAATTACTAAAAAATATATGTAAATGAACAGTGCACCCAACTTCATAAAATAAGTACTACTGGACATAAAAATCATATAAACACAAACACAGTTGTAGTGAGGAATCCCAATACCACTCTATTGAAAATAGATCAACTACACAAAAAAATCAGCAAAGAAATACCACAATTGAACAAAACCTTTGAATAAGTGCATTAACAGATAATTGCAGAGTGCTCTACTCAACAGCAAAATACACATTCTTTTCAGCTGCACAAGGAATTTCTCCAGAACAGACAACATACTAACCAGTAAATCAGTCTTAAGTAAATGTAAAAGAATTGAAATTATACTATGCATATTATCAGACCATAGTACAAGGAAATTAGAAATCAATGACAAAATGGAACAGAAATTATGCAAATGCATGGAAAACAAACAACACACTCTTAACTAAAAAATGGGTTACAATCAAGGAAGAAATAAATCACATTCCAGAACTAAATAATAATGTCAGTACAACATACCAGAACTCATGGGACATGAAGGAAGAAGTCCTAAAAAGGAAGTTTATAGCTATGAATTTACAAAAACAGAGCGATCCCAAATAAATAACTTAACGATGCACCTCAAGGTCCTGGAAAAACAAGAACAATATAAACCCAAATCTAGCACAAGGAATGAAGTTATAAATATCAGAAAAGAAATCAACAAAATTGAGAGCAAAAAACACACAAAAAAAATGAATCTAAGAGTCGGTAATTTGAAAAAAAATTAACAGAATAGACAAATTAGCCAATCTAACAAGGGAAAAAAAAGTGAGAAAAAACCCAAATCAAGGAAATTAGAAATTGAAAAGGTGAAATCACAGCAGACACTGTCAAAATAAAAAACATTATAAACAACTACTTCACAAACCTGCATGCCTAAAAATTGGAGAATTTGAAAGAAATTGTAGATTCCTAAATACATATGAGTCACCAAAATTGAACCAAGATTTAAAATCCCTAAATCACCCAATAACAGGCAATGAAATAGAAGTAGCAATAAATAACCTGCCAGCTAAAAATGCTCAGGTCCAGACAGGTTCACTGCTGAATTCTACAAAAATTTCAGGGAAATTCTAATAGCAATTCTCCTCAAGCTTTTTAATGAAATTGAAAGGGAAGTAGTACTCCCAAAGCATTCTTGGGAGCTACTACTACACTTTTCCAAAACCACAAAAAGATCCAGAAAAAACAAGAGAACCATAGACTAATATCTTTAATAAATAGATGCAAAAGTTCTCAAATTATACTGGCACATAGAAGCATCAAAAAGATCATACATCATGACAAAGTAGCCTTCATCCCAGCGATTCAAGGATGGTTCGACATACACAAATCAATAAATGTAATATACCACATAAACAAAAGCAAAGACAAAAATTAAATCATTGTCACAATAGACACAGGAAGGACCTTTTACAAAATCCAACATCCTTTCATGACAAAAAACACTGAATAAAATAGGTACCAAAGGACTTTATCTCAATCTGATAAATGCCACTTATGACAAAACTACTTCCCATCATCTAAAATGGGAAAAAGTTGAAAGCTTTCCCTTTAAAACTAGGAACAAGTCAAGAATATCCATGATCACCACTCTTTTTAACATAGACCTCAGAATAATCACAAGAGCTATTAGGTAAGGAAAAAAAAATAAAAGTTATATGAAGAGAAAAGGAAGACATCACATTATCATTATTTATATAGATCTCAAAATAACCACCTGGAGAGGCTTAGAATTAATAACCAAATTAAGTAATGTAGCAGGATACAAAAATCAATAGTGTTCCTGCACACCAATAATGAACCCACTGAAAAAGAAAATAGAAACAAAATACCATTCATAATAGTACCAAGAAAAATTAAATGCTTAGGAATCAACCTAACTAAGGAAGTAGAAAAACTGTGGTACTCTGAAAAAGAAAATTGAAGAGAACATCAGAATATGGAAAACTATCCTCTGTTCTTGGATAGGCAGAAGTAAAAGAGTCAAAATAGCAATATGTCAAAAATTGAGATACAGATTTAATGCCACCCCAATCAAAATTCCAACAGTATTCTTCATATGACTAGAGAAAATAATTCTAAATGGAACCACAAGAGATCTAGAATAGATCAAAGCAAGCCTGGGTAAAAAAGTGCAAATTGAGAGGCATCACCATCCTGGACCTGAAGATACATTACGAAGTTACTGTTATAATAGCAGCAAAGTAATGGCTCAAAAACAGATATGAAGATCTGTGGAACAGAACAGAGGATGTAGAAACAACCCCAAGTAACTTGAACAATTTGAGTTTTGACAAAGAAACATAAAATACACACTGGAGGAAAGACAGTCTCTTTAATAAATGTGTTGGGAAAACTGGTTGTACACATGCAGGAGATTAAATCTAGACCGATATCTCTCACCATGTATTAAATTAAAACCAAAAGGGATCAAAGAAC
Source organism: Dasyprocta punctata (assembly GCA_004363535.1). Classification (NCBI taxonomy): domain Eukaryota; kingdom Metazoa; phylum Chordata; class Mammalia; order Rodentia; family Dasyproctidae; genus Dasyprocta; species Dasyprocta punctata. The sequence goes on from RJWM01021430.1 coordinate 28,143, forward strand.
TAAATGTCAAAACAGAAACACTTGACCTGCTGAAAGACAAGACAGGTGAAACTCTTTAAGTATAGGTACAAGCAAGGACTTTCTGAACAGAACCCCAATTGCACAGGAAATAGTTCCAAGAATATCAAATTAAAAAGCTTCTATACCACAAAAGAAACAACCAACAGAGTAAAAAGGAAACCTACAGAATGGGAAAAATATTTTTCCAGTGGGTCCTGGACTCAAATCTAGTATATATAAAGAGTTCAAAAATGTAGACTCCCCAAAATAAAAAACCCAATCAAAAAATTGGCAACTGAAATTAATGAACACTCCACAGAAGAAGTGCCAGTGACCAATAAATACAGAAAGAAATACTCAACAACTCTGGTCATTAAAGAAACACAAATTAAAACACAATTAAGATTCTGCCTTACTCCAGGAAGAATGGCCATCATCAAGAAATCAAATAATAACAAATGCTGGAATAACTGCAGGGAAAAAAGAACCCTTGTACACTGTCAGGAATGTAAACTAGTACCACCACTATGGAAATCAGTGTGGAGAGTCCTTTTAAAAAGTCAAAATAGAAATTTCATCTGACCCAGCTAATCCCTTTTTAGGTATCTTCCCAAAAGAGTTAAACATACCATGTTACAGTGATACATGTGTGTGTATATATATATATATATATATATATATATATATATATGGCAATGCAATTCATAAGAGCTAAATCTTGGAAGCAAGTTAAATCTGACCTTCAACAGATGAATGGATAAAGAAAATATGGTATTTACACACCATGGAATACTTCTCTGCCATAAAGATAAACTTGAGTCACATGCAGGAAAATAGATGCACCTTGAGACTATAAAGTTAAGTGAATTAAATCAGAAACACATGCTTAAATATCACATGGTTTCTTTTACATGAGAAACTCAGAGTAAAAGCAAAGAGCAAAATAAAAGATAGGTAATAAGAAGTAGGGAAATAGATCTTTCTCAAAGGGGGAGGGGATCAAGAAGTTCAGAAACGTGGGAAGAAGGGAAGGGGCGGGGATGGGATGTCTAATGTACATGTACCAACTCTACACAAGGAATGCTAACATTATGCACTGAAAACATGTACACAGAGAGAGAGAAAGAGAGAAGAGCAAGAGGATCAAGAGATGGTTGGAGGAGGGAGCAAGGAGAAAAAAAGGTGATGGAAAGGAATTAGGCTGTGTTATGTACGTGTACCAACTTCCCACAAGGAATGTAAGCATTATGTACTACACATGTGAACTAATAAAATTAAATTAATTTTTTAAAAAAGAAAAAGATACTACCCCCTTAGCAGCTTTCCTTGGCATCTCCCTGAGGGATAACAGAGGGTCAGTTTACTAATTTAGGCAGGAGATTCTTGCTGGGCTGTGGGAGACCCGATAGGAAGATTAAGGCTGACTGGCCTCTTCTGTGGGTGCTAAAGAGAAAAGCAGCATGAGTATGTGCTGACATGCTGCAGGGAAAATTAATAAATACAGCTGAGATTCTTTTGTTTACTTGGATATGTTCCGTGGATGGCAGGAGACAGATAAACCCTACTTCATTGCTTGTGCCCATGTCTGAGGAAATAAAGTCAGGGTGCACCAGTCACTCGGGGCTCTTTGTTGAAGGGACACAAGAGCCCCCAGTCCCCAACATTTTAACCTACTCTGTATCTCTTTTGTGTTTCCCCTTTGTTGTGCCTTGGTCTGGCAAAGTGTAGGTTGGGCCCCTACATTGGGCTATTACCCTCAACTAGAGGCATGTATCCAATATGCTTTGCCCCCTGGAGCATCTGTGTCTTGTCCCCTTGGTGACATGAATTTTAGATTATGAATCCAGAAAAATAGTGGAGAAAAGCTTGCTCCAAAATATAAGGACTGTGAACTCACCCTCCCCCCACCCAAGGGTTCAAGTGTAAAGTTATCTCTGTCTTCCCACCCTCCATCTGATTTAATAGCTCTGTAGAAATCAAGATCAGCTAAAAGCACTGTACTAACATGAGTTCCTGAGCATGGGGAACTGGACCTTCCTAAAATGCCAGTGAACAGACAGACAGGTTGACTAACTAGTGAGACTCCAACTGAATCTATGTCCTACCTGCGCTGACTCTTATAATCAACTTTTCATGACCACTAACTAAAAGTGGAGGATGATTTCTGCAAATATTTACAGATTGAGCACAGCCATCTACTTTCTTCCCCTCCCAAAACATCACTAAAAATGCTACTAATGAGTTCTTATCTTAAGTCACAAATCTAAAATGTTTCAATCATCTCGGGGATCGAACTCACAATCTAGTGCTTGCCAGGCAGGTGCTTGTGTCACTGAGCTAAGTCCCCAGCTCTCCTAAAAGTTTTCTTGTTTGTGAAAGAAGGTATCATGAGCACAAAGGAAAAAGACAGAAATACATAAACATATTCTACTACGGTTTGGGTATCGTCTGAGTGGTCCCCAAGGGTTTATGTGCAGAAAGCTTGGTCCTTAGTGTGCCAGTGTTGAGAGGCGCCATGGACACTTTAAAGGGTGGAGCACAGTGGAAGGTGATTGGGTCGTTGGGGACATCACCCCTGTGAAGATAATAATGCAGTTCTCATTGGACCCCAGTTTGTTCCCAAGAGAGTGAGTTACTATGAAAGGAGAGCAAGTCTTTCTCTGTTCTCTGGCTTCCTGTCTCCCCTTGTGATCTTTTCCATCTGTATGGTCTCCTGTCATACCATCCACCATAAAGTGGCACAGTCAGGCAGTCCTTCCCAGCCAGTAACGTGCTTGGTCTTCTATCTTCCAGAGCTGTAAATTAAACAAATTTCTTCTCTTTACGGGTTACCCAGCCTCAGGTAATTTGCAATAGCAGTAGAAAATGGATTTATTCAAGTACATAAGCCAATTTGATTTGCAGCAGAAAATTCTCCAAAGGCTTAGAAATTAGCTGCCACAAGTACCTCTAGAATTAGTGGCTGAAAGGAATTGCTTAAATAAGTAGGAATAGTTGAAAATGTGTTTTATAGTGAGAGACCCAAAGCCTCTCCTACGTTTGTTGCTTTTCCCATTAAAAATACAGAACAAACAACAACAACAAAAGAAAACAAACAAAAAACCAAACCAAAACAAAACCAAAAAACCCTCTTATTGATCTATAGGTCTCTGTGAATCTTTAAATTCTGTGCATATATTTCTTTACTTTTTTTGGAATAAAAGGCATAAAAGAAGATGGCAAGAAGGTATCCTCCACTGAAGAGCATGTTGATGAAATTTCTCACTTTCCTTCCTTCTCTGGATCTGACCTTTTTAGACTCAACACGCTCTGTCAGTACAAGATCTCAGTGAAACACTGCCATTGGGTGGGAAAATCCCACAGTGAGGACAGCTGAGCGCAGTGGTGTCTGGCTCAGTATCTTGGCTTCAGTTTACAGCACTTACATAGGATCATCTATCCACTCCTACCAGGCCACAGGCCCTACTGGAGGCCTGGTGCTCAAGGCTACTGTCCCTCTGACCAGCACAGCTGACTTCCATGTGTCCAGCCAAGACTGAGGTCATCCCTTTAGCTCCACTTTGGTCCTGGGTGAGGAAGTCCTTTCCCAACCTGGCCTAGGGCCTTGTTGAAATCTGACCCTGCTAAATCACATTCTTCACCACCATGGTTCTCAGTCATTTTGCTCATTCTTTTCAACATTCTTCCTGCCTATTTTACCTCATTTTCCCATTCCCAGGAAATCATTCTGAGTTAGATATACATATATTCACCTTCTCTGGGCATAATCTCTTTTTCAAACAACATCCTCTCGGTGCTACATAGCATACCAAATTATGTTGGGGCTCTTCTTCCAAATCATCAAATCTCTCCTTTTTTAAGGTCAAGATAATAATTTGGTTCCGGGAAGAAAAGTGGACTAAAAATTATAGTTCATTATACTATCAGGATTCTGTCTCATTTGCATTTTAATTCATAAACTTCTGGTTGCTTCCCTGAAATATAGTCACCATCCCCGGAAGGAGAGAAATTTCTTGGTGGTCTCTAGAAACACAGTTATTTGAACCAGGAAATTTGTAGTCATTTTGTTTATGTGAACTCAGGATTTCTGGGAAGCCCTGACTCCTGATCTCATATCTTGATCTCTAGTCTATACTCGATGCAAGCATCTGAAGATCACTAATGCTACTGAGTGTGAGTCCATACCCATTTCCCTTCTCATAGCTCTGGAGCAGCTTCAGTGCAAATAGTTCCCTACAATACTACGCAGTCGTTAATACTGTGTTCTCGGGGATGTTGAATTCTGGATCAACTTGAAGACATTAGTTAGCTTCTCTGTTTACTCATCTAGGAATAACAGCCATATAAGTTTTTATACTAGTTAATAAAGGTATGTGCATAGAAATAGTAAATGCTCAATAAATTCTATGATCATTAGTCCCTCCTGCCCTTCAAAACGAATTCACCCTGCCCCCAAGTTAACCAGTTTTCTTTGCTGATCAATGTGCCTAGGACAACCACTATTCAGGGCATGGTGGTGAATGGTTATAATCCCAGCATTTGGAGGCTGAGGCAGGGAAATTGCTGTGAGTTTGAGGCCAGTCTAGGACCCTGTCTCAAAACAGTACAAAAAAAAAAAAAAAACAAGTACAACCACTATTGTTGCCTTTACCGCCCTATAGTCTACCCTACCTCACCGCCATTGGACAGAATTCTCTTGAGGACAGAAGCTATACCTTAATCATCATTACATTCCCTAGCATCTGGCACAGAGCTGAGCATTTTGTAGGTATTCAGCAAACTTTTGTGGAATGAATACCTTTCCAAGGAGACCAAATGGCAGGCAACTGAGCTACTCAGCCACTTTGGCCAGGGCAGCTGAAGCAATGTGAAATGAACCTGTTTCGCTTTCCTCCTCAGGAACTAGAAGAGGAGACTCTGACTCTAACTACACCAGCTATGGCACCTGCAAAATTTCCTCATGTAGCTTTGGCATCTTCCTCCGCTTTAGGGAGGAGGGGTAAAATTTTTCAGGGAAGAGAGGTGCTGGAAGAGGAAGGCAGAAGCGGAGTGAACATACGAGGCTGATCCCAATCAGCAGGGGGTGGGGGACACGGTTCCATTGCTTCGTGTTCTGTGACCTTTTCAAGATGTCACTTTTCAAGCCTTCCCAGAAAGGGCACCCTGCCTCCCCCAAACTTCCTTTGCATTGTTATGCCATCCCAGAGCCTGTTGACAACAAAGTTTGTTTATAAGTACTATGGCAACCCCAGGAGTCCTGGCAAGTCTAAAATACATTGCCAGTAAATAAAACACAAGGCTAGAACCGTGGAAGACCTCTGAATTCCTAGGCTTACTGATAGGGATGTCAAAGTATGTGTTTTCTGTTCCTGAGCAAGCATTTCAGTGACTGACAGTCTCATATCCCTGTCCTAAGTAAGGGATGTTTAAAATTACTCTTCTTGCCAGAAACCCCTTCAGAGTTTAGCTCGAGAGCTTTAAATGAGAGGATTTTCAATTTTCTTTTTGATGTTGTGGTTTTAATGAGACAATACATCAAATGTGATTTTCGGTATATCTATATCTTCTTCTCTTTACCTGCCTAATCTGTTTGCAAAGCCTGAGATGAGAACTTAAATACAAAATGGTTTGGAGAAGGTGATTTTAAGAAACACCAGAAGAAAAGAGAAGCAGTGATTCAGGAAAGAAAAGACAGAGATTAAACTGTATAGGATGAAACCAAGTCTTTCTATGAGTGACTGTAGTGAAGTCCACTTTGGAACACAAATATCCAGTTAGAGTAGATGTTTTAAAGTTAGCAAACCCAAGGGGAAAGGGAGCTGAAGAACTTCCATCGGTCACTGAGTGAGGATGGCTGGGTTCTGGATATGGAAGTAATCCTAGGATACTTGTCACCTGCTGAAACAGAGCCCTAGAGAGTGAGAAGTCTGATACACATTGGCAAGGCCAGCAAGGATATGGACAACGCACTGATGGCAACTCTAAGGGATCTTCCTCAATTCTACGCCCAAGGTTAGGATATGCTGCCCTTTGTTCCTGTGCATTTTGTCTTTCTTTTCCCAGGCAGAATGGCTGTTTGGTGAGATATATATAAGATTTGTCTTTAGCAGTAATCCTTTTCACACTAATTACGTGTCACATCTGGTGCATGCGCAGCACTCACATGGGGGTAGAAAGAGATCTTGCTAACCATCCATTTTACATATTTCCACCCTCTATTTCAAAGCTCTTCATGCAGCTCAATATAATTGGCTTGAATGATGGAATCTTTGCTTGTCCAAGCTGAATATCCCCAGATACCTTATGTATAATGTAGTAACATCACCTGATTTTTGTACAAGATTTAATAGACCACAGAACATGTCATACTATAGTTGCCACTCTGAGTTCTCCTGTGATTCCCTTGACAGGAGGCTGTGTGACTTGCTTTAAACAGAGAGGAAGAAGCCCTGAGCCAAGGCCTCTGGAAGCTAAACAGACAAAGAAATGTGATTTTTCCTAAAGTCTCCAGCAGGAATCAACCATAATAATACTGGGAGGAGGGAGGCGGGTACCGAGAATCAAGCTCAAGACCTTGCACTTGCCAGGCAGGTTCTGTGCCGCTGAGCTGTATCCCTGGCCATAATAATATTTTGGCTTTGGTCTACTGTGACTGATTTTGGACTTCTGACCTGCAGAAGTATAATAAATCACTTCAACTCAGTAAGTTTGTGATAATTTGTTAAAACAGCAATAGGAAAACTAATATAGATGGAAAATATATACCATATTAACAGTCATCAAAATTGTGTGTTATATCAATATCAGACAAAGAATATTGCCAGGGAGAGCACAGGCCACTACGGGTCACTTCTTCAAGAGGACAGGACAATTCTGAAATGTACACAGCTAAGAACAATGCTTCAGTACATGAAGCAAAGACTGGCAGAACTTGAAGAAATTTTTCAAAACTGTAATTAGAATTTCATATTTCAAATTTTCATCTCTCAATAAATGATAGGAAGAGTAGGAAGAAAATTAAAAATATATCTCCATAAAGATATAAACATCTTCAGCACTATCTTATTGACTTGACTTAATTAATATTCATCAGATGTTCCAAACAATAAAAGAATATACTTTCAAGTGTACACAGGGCACATATCAAAGTAGACTGTATTCTGGGCAACAAAATAAATCTGCATATATTTTGTAGCATCATATCATACAAAGTATCTCTCTGATCATACTACAATCATATTAGAAAACAATAACAGAAAGATATTTAGAAAAGCCCTAAATATTTGGCAACTAAGCAATACACATATAAATAATCCATGAGTTAAAAAAGAATCCAAAGAAAAAATTAGAGAATAGTTTTAAATGAAACTACAACAAATAAAAATATGTAGTATGCAGCTAAAACAGTACCTAGAAATAAAGGCATAGCACTGTCATATATATACCTAT